>CACRXK020013396.1:0-14082 GCA_902702795.2 Paramuricea clavata
TCCTATGCCCTTCGGCGACACCATAGCCTACGGTGTATACCCCAGGTTTCTGCTGGGGTCTACACCGTAGGCTAGCTACACCACTGCATAGACATTATAATACTAGTTCATGAAAAAATTAGCCATCCATTCTTTTATTCTTGTTGAATGATAGTCCTTGAAACTATGTTCAAATATACTTGGATCAAGCACACTCGTGAAACTGAATAAGTTTCTTACGCAGTCCACGGGATAAAGCCTGGTTCACTGACTAGCAATTTTGTCGGTGATTTTGTGTTTCTGATGGATGCAAATGAGTGAACTCGCACGCAAAAGTGTCGAGTGTCAATTCTATAAGTCTTCTGCATGTCATTCATTTGATCACATTTGCCATGCAGGAGGAGAAAAATCGCCGACATGCAGAATTGCTAGTGTGAACCAGGCTTAAAGTTTGATTGCACACATCCTAGTTCATATCCACATTTTGGGAAGTATTCTGCTTTTTCCAGGTTGATTTGCTAGATATGTCCACTGTGGATGTGATACTGATATCAAATTGTTTTTTTATGTTCGCACTGCCATACATCACAGAGGTATAATATTTTTGCATGTAATACTACCGAAGATTTGTGACGTGTATATTGTGGATTGTGCATGTATTTCTTCACTTGCGAGTTGCATTCGTTTCTATTTTGCTGTGTTATGATATCTTCTAGCATACGAACTTTTCTGGTACAATCTACGCAACAGAACCTACGCTTCAAATGGGAAGGTAATACTTTCATCTTACATGGTATACACCTGTTGAACATATTTCTTCATTCTTTATTCTTTATAGACATTATTTCATTAAAATGGTCCCATTTGAACATGCTTACTCCATGAGTTATCAGGGTTCCAAATAGAAGCTGGCACCCATGCGATTTTCGCCGTTTATAACCTAGACAATCGCTAGTTATTTCTCGAAATTATAAGCCAAAATATTTCCTACTCACCTTAATTAGTAATGTCAAGGGAAGCGTTTGTCGCTTTCAAACCACACATTTTACACGATATTCTTTGTTAAATATTTGGATATGAAATTTCGAAAACTAGTGTTCAAAATGACTAGAAATGCCATTTCAAAGTGTCTAAATTTCAAAATCTTCATGCATTATGTGAAGGTCCACTCCCATCCCTAGATGAGTGGTACTGTAACTCTGGCGCTAAATACCGCCTACTTCTTTCAAAAAGTCTCCTACTCCAAATTCTATTACGAAGTTGGGGAACCCTGTGAGTGAGTTATACTACTTCGTTTGCCATGAAAAGAAGTTGTTCTTTCGTTATACTGTAGTTTTACATTTATATGGATATAGTAATTCTCTTAAATGCATAGTGTTTATAATATACTCAGTCTCGGGTAGTTTAATCAGCACTTTATTGACATACGTATGCTATTTATACAAACTGTTATGAATATATTACAATGACTAATTAGGACAACTGATTAACATATATTACACAATCTTGACTATACTACATATCTTCCCCCTAAGTTTATTTATTTATTTTTTTGTCCGTTTTCTAAACTTACGTTTCTTAAAAATGTGTCAATAAATAACCTAATTAAATAATCGTCTTGAATATTAACACTTAGAATGTCAAAGTTCATAATCGTCTAGTTTCTTGGGTCTTCTCCTTTCTCTCGTCGGATAACGTCGAGTTTGAGTTTCAGGAGCTTGAGTTTCAGGAGCTTGAGTTTCCTCTGTGGAAGTATTACTTTCTTGAATTTCTTCGGGAGCAATAATACTCGAATCTTTAGTGCTCGAGGAACTTATTTGGTCCTGATGACGTCGTACCATTTTTCCATCATCTAATGCAACTTTCGCAGAAATTGGGCCCGTAGACTCAACGACTTTTCCAGCAGTCCATGGAAACTTCGGGTTTGAATAATTTCTCACGAAAACATCGTCACCAATGGAGACTGAACGCTGTCTTACGTGTTCATCACAATGTCTCTTCTGCTTATGTTGAGCATAACGTACAGTTTTCCCAACATCTGGCTGTAATAATGTCAAGTGTGATCGTAACTTGGTTCCCCATCTTAATTCCGCGGGCGATATACCTGTCGTGGTATGCGGTGTGGTTCTATACTTAAATAGGAATCGAGATAAACGAGTTTGCAAAGTTCCACTCTGCTTCTTCATCGCTTTCTTGAACGTTTGCACAGCTCTTTCGACTAAGCCATTCGTTGAAGGATGATAAGGGGCAGATTTTACATGTCGAATTCCATTTTTTTCATGAATTCCTCGAATTCCTTGCTCACGAAAGCTGGACCATTATCAGAAACTACCATCTCCGGTAATCCATGATTTGCAAATGTCATGCGGAGTTTCTCGACCGTTGACTGAGTATTGCACGAGTTGGTTATGTGAATATCCAACCATTTCGAGTGAGCATCGATTATCAGTAAAAACATCTTGCCCATAAAAGGGCCTGCGTAATCGATATGTATACGGGACCATGGTCAGTGTGGCCATTCCCAGGGATGTAAAGGTACTCTTTGGGGTGTCCTCTGGTGTACTTGACATGTTGAACATTTCTTTGCCTTTTCTTCTATTTCTTTATCGATTCCTGGCCACCAAACATGTCCACGAGCTAAACTTTTCATTCGTGACATTCCCGGATGAGTATCGTGTAAAAGATTCAGGACGTCCGTTCTTCCTTTGGGAGGAACCACTACCCGCGATCCCCATAACAGACATCCATCTTGAACACTAATCTCGTCTTTTCGTGTGAGGTAAGGCTTAATGTTCTCATCATTCACTTGCGATGGCCACCCTTGAAGTGTAAACTTAAGTACTTGTGATAGTACGGGGTCTCGCAAGGTCCACTGTTTGATCTTCAAAGCATCCACTGGACTTTGATTGAGGTGGTCCACCAAATTTACTACTTCTTGTGGTATTGGTGTAGACTTTGGCTCAATTTTCAAAGGTAGTCTGCTAAGAGCATCTGCATTTCCGTTTTCTTTACCAGGACGATATATCAGGTCATACTCGTACGCTGCTAAAGTCAAAGCCCATCATTGGATTCGGCCGGATGCCATTAATGGTACGGGTTTCTCACATTTGAAAATCCCAAGTAGTGGCTTGTGATCAGTGTAAATAGTGTAATGTCGGCCATATAGAAATTGGTGGAATTTCTTGACCGCAAATACCATAGCCAATCCTTCTTTATCCAGCTGAGAATACTTCTTTTCGGCAGATGTCAATGTTCGCGATGCAAAAGCAATCGGTCGTTCACTCCCATCTGGCATCTCATGAGATAAAACCGCTCCAACACCATAGGGTGAAGCATCACAGGATACGGTTAATTTCTTGTTTGGGTCATAATGGACTAACACTGTTGCAGATTGTAACAAAGTCTTAGGTCGTTCAAATGCACGAATCTGTTCTGTGTTCCATTTCCATCTCTGATTCTTACGAAGTAGCTGGTACAGTGGCTCTAACTCAGTTGACAGATTTGGTAAGAATTTACCATAGAAATTGAGCAATCCCAAGTATGCTTTCAACTCGGTAACATTGGTAGGTGTAGGTGCTTCTTGAACTGCTTTCACCTTGGCTTCAACTGGATAAATACCCGTTTCGTCGATACGGTAACCCAAACACTCGAGGGTAGGTTGCATAAAACGACACTTCGACTTCTTTAGACGTAACCCAGCTTCAGAAAGACGCTTCATCACTTCTTCCAGGTTCTGAAGGTGTTCTTCATCCGTCGGTCCAGAAATCAAAATGTTATCAAGGAGGATGCCAGTGTATGGAATTCCGTTGAGTAAACTTTCCATCGTTCTTTGGAAAATTCCAGGCGCAGATGATACACCATATGGCAGACGGTTGTACCGGTACAAACCACGATGCGTGTTTATCGTTACCACGTCCTTCGAGGCGTCGTCCAGGACCATCTGTTCGTAAGCGTGGCTTAAATCGAGCTCAGTGAATGTTTTCCCTCCTGCCAGTTTATTGTGAACTTCTTCCATCTTAGGTAAAGGGTAGGCATCCAAACGGGAAACTTTGTTCACAGTCCTTTTGTAGTCCCCACACAATCGAACACTTCGTCGTGTCAGGTTTCATGATTGGTACCACTGGCGTTGCCCAATCTGAATACTGTACGGTTTCAATTGTTCCTTGTCTTTCGAGCCTTTCGAGTTCCTTTTCAATCTTAGGTTTCATCGTGTATGGTACCGACCGAGCTTTACAAAAAATCGGTTTCGTTGACGGGTCGACGTAAATCTTGGCAGTCACGCCATTCAATTTGCCTAATTCGTCTGTAAACAAGTCGTCGTACTTGTTTAAAACCTCTTCTAAGTTAGGCTTGGCTAGTCGTTTGATGCTTGTCCAATTTAAGCAAATGTTTTCAAGCCAATTTCGACCAATCAAATTAGGACCATTGCCTTTCAGCACCAATAAGGGTAACCGACTAACTTGGTTATTGTATTCGACCACCACTTCAGTAATTCCCTTCGGAGATATTTTCTCACCAGTGTAGGTACGTAAGGAAATTTCAGTTTGTTTTAAGTCGAGATTTCCTTTACCGCGACTAATTTCTTGCAATGTTTTCTCATTAATCACCGAGAACGATGCTCCCGTATCAATCTCCATGTTGATATCAATACCATTCACTGTCATTTTTTCGCGATACGGCGGTGTTTTCTCTTTGTCTTTGAAGCTGAATAAATTATACGCTAGCTCTTCGTCGCTTTGATGCTGTTCAACTTTATTCATTTCCGAATCCCGTCCTTTTTTCCCCCGAAAGTTTTTCCCTTGCTTTAGTCGTTTCTCGCTTGAAACCTTCTTAGAACTTCGGCACACTTTCGCTATGTGTCCAATTTTACCGCATTGATGGCACTTTTCAGTTTTAAAACGGCACTTTGTATGGTCGTGTTTACCACCACAACGATAACATTCTTTGTATTCGTCGCTGTGTCTACCGCCGTGTAATTTATTCATCGAGTGTTTATTTGGCATTTCTCCCTTCAAGTCACGAACATCTTTAGCGGCTGTTTCCATCCCGTGTGCAATTTCTAAAGCTCGTTTTAAATCTAATGTCGGTTCAGCCAGTAAACGTCTCTGTATTCGATCTTCGTTGACACCACAGACTAATCGATCTCTCAACATTTCATCTAATGCACTACCGAACTCACAATGTTCAGACAATGCCCGAAGTTCGGCCATAAAAGTCGAGATTGATTCGTCGTTTCTTCTGACCCGAGTATTAAATTTATAACGTTGTACAATTACTGATGGCTTTGGAACATAATGGTTTTTTATAGCTTCAGATAATTCTTCATATGACAATTTGTTCGGAACCTCTGGCCGTATTAAACCTCGCAGTAGTTTATAGGTTTTCGCACCTATAACACTCAGGAAAATCGAGCGTTTCTTATCTTTGTCTTCGATATCATTCGCTTCGAAATAGTGATCCATTCGCTCCACATACTGTGTCCATTCTTCACTCTCGTCGTATTCATCTATTCGACCGTACGTAGCCATGTTACGCCTTAATTTTTTACCTACGTCGCCAATATAATATACTCAGTCTCGGGTAGTTTAATCAGCACTTTATTGACATACGTATGCTATTTATACAAACTGTTATGAATATATTACAATGACTAATTAGGACAACTGATTAACATATATTACACAATCTTGACTATACTACACTGTTAAGATTAGAATGTTGATAAGTATCAAGTATCACTGTCTTGGTATTGACCAATCAGGTGATCGTATTCACCGTTCAGAATCTAAACGGCGTGTAGTCATGAAAGGTGGGCTTTCCTGCAGGCCCTCTTTCCTCCCCCGGAGCCCGCCAAAATCCTGCCCGCTGCAAATCAGGCCCCCCATAAAATCGAGGGCCTGCCACGCAGGCTATACGAAGGTGCGAAAGTAGAGATCAAATACGAAAAGGAACTTTACGAAGCACAAATTCTGAAAATTCACTCTAAGTTTAATATTAGAGATATAAAAATCTAGGTCTGTAACGCTTGTGTATAAGCATAAAAACGTGGTGTGAAATCGCTAACATGAATATTTTCCGATGCCAACGTTTCTTGTAAAGCGTTTCAGATAGATTATCAACTATCTTTTTGAAATGATCAAAAACCATTCACATAAATTTTTCAAATCCTGGTGTGTCGTGGGCAGCCAGATCGGGAAGAAGCTGACCGAAATACTGTAACCTTTGTTTTTTCTCAGTCTCTAGAAGCCAGTGCCGGCTCCAAATACATTTCTTTTCTTTAACCTCCTCGTCATCTTCTTCCAGCAAAAGCATTGCAGCTATGACCACAAGTTCTGTCTTCGACGCCATGTTGTTGTCAGTGACGTTTGCGAATTGCGAAACACTAGTGCCCGGTTTTTTCATGCAAATAGTTGCGACGTGGCTAAGCTATCATTGCTCGTGTCACCACTTCACTCGCGCGAGTACCGCAATGAAATTTAACCCGTTGCAAAGGCGTTGCGTTGCCGGCGCGAGAAAAAAATCGCACGTATAACTGGACCTTAATATGTCATTTCGCTTGTCAAAAAGTGAACTTTTAGAACATAAACAACGGTGGATTACAAAATGTTTTAGAAAAAAACAAAAACTAACCTCATTGCACATTGTTTATCTGGTGAGATAGGACAATCTTTTGAAATAAATTTCCCAGTTAAAAATATCACATGATTTATCCAGCGCGGTAATCAATGCTAATATGCATTTTCAATTTATAAAGCGGACATTTCACAGGCTACTACTGATCACTGGCCTCACTCTATTGAAAATATCACGCACCCGATGAGTCAAAGCTGTTATATTGTGGCTGTTTGGCATCATTTGAAAACAGAAAATTTTGCATTAAATTAAGCAAATTGTGCATAAAATTAAGCAAAATACAATCACGAAAAATTATCAGGGTTTTTTTTTTCGGTATCGGTTTTCTGGGGTTTTTTTCAAATACCGCAACAGCCCAGAAATATCGACCGCCATTTTGTTTTGCGCAAAGAGTGTTTCCACTTTTCAAAACTGAAATTTCCTCCAAATTTTCAAGAAGGAAATTTGCGAATCGATTTTTCCTGTCTAATTCGAACCCTGAACTATTACTATATTTTTACAAATTTTGCTAACTTGCTAGTTTATTTTTTACAATTTACCTAGGTTTACTTTTCAGTAAATTTAAGTGATTCATCTAGGCTTATGGATTCATAATTATAAGCTATAAAGTATAAAGTTTTAAATTTTGGATATACAGTATGGTGGGCTCACATTTAGTCATCGGTTTACATGCAAAACAAAGGCCTTAAAAAGCAGTCAGAACTGTTTACTTCATCCAGAATTTTGGACGTTGGCAGAGCCTCATTCTCTCAGTGAGGGGAAATCAGGCTCTTCTCTTTGCTAATATTAGCCATTTGCTAATATTAGCCAAACAGATTTAAGAATTGGCCATGCATTATGATCGATGGCTTTTCCATGTTTATTTACATGTTCTATGCATAGTCGAAACTTTAAACTTATACATGGGGAAACTTTAAACATTTTTGAGTTTTGAACTGTTACTGTCATGTAATTTTTCACTCCATGGATTGCAATGTCCTACAAGCATGACAAGTCGATTTGCTCTTGTTATGGTAGTACAGAAAATTGATTGTAATATGGTAGTACAGAAAATTGCTCTCATGGTAGTACAGAAAATTGATACATAATTAAACCATATAGATATCTTATATAGACTAGATAGCACATCTCTTTTAGTAAAATTTAAGCCAAGAATATTCCAGCGGTTACCCCCATTTGAATAGATGGCGGCCATGTTGGAGTTTCCCACTCGCTAATAAACGCTTAAAAACAACAATAACTTTCATCATTTGAATAGTTTAAAAATGTATTTGGAGTAAGTTTACCTTAATATTTAAGTTCCGTGTTTAAGAAATAGAAAATATGCGAATCTTCTCATTTCATGGAATATCCCGAGTCTGCAATCACGGCTTCAATTTTTGAATTGTAGAATAATTAGATGCACTATCTAGTGTATATAAGATATCTATGAATTAAACCTGTTAAATTTGCAGAGTTAGCTTAATACTGTAGCTACTTCTGTGAAACTGCAGGGAGAATAAAAAGAAAGGTTTTTCGTGTGTGCTACAGCTTTATGTTCTGTATGCATACCCCGTGCCTTTCTGACAGATTATTGTTCTTCATACAGTATATACCAATTGTTTTTTACCATTTCATACCAAGTTTTGCATGGTACTATCATGTAATTTTTCACTCCACGGATTGCAATTTCCTGCAAGCATGACAAGTCGATTTGCTCTCGCCTTGTTGCTGCGCTTGGGAGCTCAAGCTCGGCCGTTAATTTTTCACTCGCTCATTTTACTCTTTTAAGTACAATACGAGACAAGTTACAATGAGTTACAGTACAATGCGAGTCGACTTGTAGCAAGTCTAATGTACATACAACATTCACAGTTTTTTGGACAATAAATTTTCCTGAACTTTGCCCACCTAACCCCAACAGTTACCTTAGCATGGCTAGCCATATTTGGAGGAAATGTCATACCTTGTGGGCCAAACATATTGAGACACATCCATAAACAACACATGCTTATCATCTTTATTTGAAGATACATGTATATGCTTGAGAGCTCTCATGAAAATGTTTACAAAATTATCTAGATTTCTAAAAGAAAGTCTTCGGTAGAAGCTGGGGACGGTTGTTCAAAGTACGATTACTGCAAGCCCTGTGTTATGTAGTTTAACCTGCCATTTTGGTTTGTGTATTTCTGCATGTCTTTCAAAACTTTAGAAAATAAAGTTTCCAAAAAGATTTCTGGAAAAACAATTTTAAAAGTTTGTTGTGAAGATCGCTTTGAATTTGTTGTTTGTTGCAGTTATTGTTTTACCAATTTAGTGGTTTCAAGAAACGTGCTCCTCGTGCAATCAAGGAAATCAGAAAATTTGCAGAAAAAACTATGGGAACACCAGATGTTCGTGTGGATACCGGCCTAAACAAGCAGATCTGGTCTCGTGGTATCAGGTATTTACTATTTCCCCAACACTGTATCATGAACTTTCTAGAAGCTGATGCTGCTGATTGTTAACCCAGTATATAATTTGTGATAAGTAGTAAGTACCAACTGCGAGTAACATACTAACATGACACCACTTGCAAGTTTCGTGTGTGTGCGAGTGGCGAGTTACTAGTCACTTGTGATTTTCCAGTGGGCAAATGACGACTCAATCATGAGTGAGTAAAGGGTGTGGTTAACACTGTTTTCCATCCAGCAAACCGCCTTATCGATTTTCTAAAGTTGTTTCTTTTTGGATTTTCTTTTATTAATTCGGTTAGGGTTAGGGTTAGGGTTAGATTTAGGATTGCAGTTAGGGTTAGGGGTTAGAGTAGGGGTAGGGTTTGGGTTAGTTACACAGCCATTTAACACTTCTTCCATCTTCCGAAAATGACGTCAGGACTCAGGTCAGTTTGCTGGATGGAAAATAGTGCTAACCAAAGAGGGTGAAGTCACTGAAGTGTGCAAGTCCAATTTGCGTTAGAAATATAACAACATTGAGTTAACATGCCAAAACAAAGACAAGTAAACAGGATTAAAAGGCTGTATACTGTACATGTACTTCTTTTTTATTACGGTTTCTTTCCCACAGTGTAAATGAAATCGCCTTATAGACAGCAACTACTTGTTTGTTAATTTTTAAAGTATGAGCTCTTATAAAACATGAGTAAAAAAATATCTTTGGATTTCTGAAAAATTTTCTGCTGATGTTCTAAATGAGCATGAATGCGACACGCAACCTTCTGTCCTTTACACTTCAACACAATCCATAAAGTGTATTGTAAATTTTGCCATTGTCAATAGCCTAATAACAAGTACTTGATGATAAATGTAACCAGCATTGCCTGTTGTAATATGGTCTGCTATGCAGGCTTAGGAAACACCTAAAAGTCTGTGTGATTATTTTAATATGGATAAAACCAACCTTGAACAGTAAATAGAATGTCTAGTTTCATTGTTAGTGAAGATCACACTCTATTTGGTTAGAGGATAAATCTGTTCTGTATATATGTACTAAGTACTTGTACTGTATAGTCATGGAAATGCAGTGATTATTTCAGCAATTATTTTGCTATATGCAGCCTATATACTATATTGGTTACTGTTATATCACCTTGAAATATATTGGAACAAGTTTTTTCTGTATATATTGCATGCTTTGCACATTGTCTCTTTTTAAAACGTATGACCTATCGAAATGTTCAAATCCTTCCAATCTATTTGAGTTAACGTTGACACAAATGAATGTTGACAACTCTGAAATATTTTACTTAAAATGCTTTTTGGCTGACCAAGAGTTTAAAAACCAATTCTACAGGTAGTTTTATTTGCCAAGCAACATTACTGTACTTTGCCCTTGGGAAAACTAACAAAATCTGCACACATGCTCTTGGTATGGTGTTGGCACCTAGTATTTTAGTGCACCACTTTGTAGCATGGTAGAACAGAAAATTGATACATATTAAACCTGTTAAATTTGCAGAGTTAGCTTAATACTGTAGCTACTTCTGTGAAACTGCAGGGAGAATAAAAAGAAAGGTTTTTCGTGTGTGCTACAGCTTTATGTTCTGTATGCATAGCCCGTGCCTTTCTGACAGATTATTGTTCTTCATAACCATACATATACAAACATACCAATTGCTTTGCACAATGCAGTAACTGTTGTGTTTTTCATACACATAAAATCCATATCTACTGCACACCAGTCTTCATATTGTCAATCGTTGTTAAATGTTTAGATTGAGCACATACTGTATATCATGGAAGCAAACCCGGTCAAATTTTACAGTAAAGCTACGTTTTGTAATTATTTGACCACAGCGTCGTTCTAGGTTTTTGCAATCCCAAATAAATGGTGTATTTCTATTCTAATCGAAATTCGGTAAAACATTGCAATTGTTGTAAACATCAGGCACAAACACCGGGAGTTAATAATAACCACAGTTATTTTAATAGATGGTTTGGAGACTCGTAAATGACAATATAACTCATTAACTATGTTATTGTCCAGCTTTATGCAAGAATTTGGTCCTATCTCGTCACGTGTGTATTGTATTTTCGCTCAAATAACCAATAACAAGTTTGTGTTTGAGTTATCCATCCGTAACTTGAACAAATGCTCAATTTAAACATTGCTATTGGTTGTGCGGGAAAAAAATACAATACACACGTGACGAGATAGGCCCAAATTCTTGCATAAACCGAAACCAACATAGTTAATGAGTTATATTGTACTTTCATCGAGTCTCCAAAGGTCCATGTATTCTATTAACTGTGTAATAACCAACTCGTGTGTTGTCGTGGTCACCACGCTTGCCTTTCAAGCTGGGAGACTCGGGTTCAATCCTTGGTCGGATCTCCACTCCCAGGTGATCTCGTGTTCGTATTTTAGCCAATCAGCGCTCAGAAAGGGTTGTCCGAATAGAAATCCATTTTGATGTATTCAGTCAATTATATCTTTCGTTATTCTTTATGAAACTAGTTGAAATTTTGTAATTATGTTTGCTTATGAGAACTATAGCTCTGACAAAAATATGGAATAGAAATAAAGTATATTACAGGAGATATTCAGTTGTTTTAATCATAAAATGGATTTCTATTTGACAACTAGTGCCAGTACTTTTCCGCGTATCAAGATCATCTGGTCGAGGTCTTAAAATAATCGAGGAGAAAGTGCTGCCTTGACACTGACATCAGTAAATGGTTAGACTTTCGCCTCTTCTCGGAGCGTTAAAATCGTAGGCACCTCGGACAAGGACGGATTTTCTGGGGGGGGGGGAAACCCCTAGCCCCCCCCCCCCCTAGGAAAATTTGCACACCCCCCCCCCAAAAAAAAGTAAATGGTCAAAAAATAAGTTCATATCTTTGTGTGCACGCTCTCTTTAGACAAAAACATAATTCGTTTCGTTCTTTACCCACTAGTGTCACTCGCTGGTGCTTATGTTCTCCACGCCTGTTACCAGCTCATATGTTACATTCTAGCGCTTACGTGTTACGTTCTGGCAGGGCGCAGTAAAACACATGTTACGGTCAGCACTTACGGTTACGCTGTAGCGCTTACGTTCTTGTCCGGAATGTACAATGGAGAATAAGAGAAAACAAAGTACACTTAGCGCTTTCTTGAAGAAAAAATCAGAAAATAGAATGATTTGCCTCATTTTGTTGAATGGAAAGAGTTAAGGGGGTCTACTACCATTTTTTTCTCTCTTTATATTAATGGTATGAAACTAAACATTTAGTATGATGTAGGATTAGGTACCTTGACAAAAATAAACTTGGAACACATCATTGCCAAGGATACTAAGATATGACGCCCTCAATGGTAAAATAGTAGATTTTTACAAACACGATAACGAGATAAATAAAATCGAAAAAAGGAATAACTTTTATTTTGGCGCAAACAATAGGTCTAGGAGTTTCGGTAAAATTGTTACTATTCCACCCCAAATCAACCAAATACATTTATTTTAGTTCATCTCCAAGACAGATTCGTAAATATTTAGCTCGGGAAAATTTCGTTAGCATAAATACTCTTTGAGTTATGCACGTTAAATTGGAAATTGGATTTTTTGACAAGATGAGAAAACCACTTTTATATCCGACAAAATCGAGAAAATTCGCGATAAAATTTGCGAAAATCACTATCACAACTCGGTGCGCAGCACCGAATGGTGACATCTACGTGAATATTTATTTCATTTCACTGCTTTTTTCGTATTGGACCCCCTTTAATAAGAAACTGAAGATAGAATATTGATAGATCAGACCAAACTAATGTTGTTTCTTTTTTATCATAATATTTCATTGTAATGTTTCATTGAAAGAGTAAAGCACGAGTTAACTTCGAAGGCCGTAAAGTTAACCTTATGCAAAGGCCGAAAATGCAGATAAACACATTTCAGAGTGTTCAAAATAAAAAAATATGGAGGAGTAAGCCCCCCCTGAATTTTGGGCACACCCCCAGAGCAAAATCTGAAAATCCGTCCTTGACCTCGGACCCCGTGTCAATTGGGCAATAGCCTGTTTGGAAATCCGCTCACCAATGAGTGAGAAACTCAGGGCCTGTTCATATGGGCAAAAGTTATCCCGGTTAGCGAGAAAACTTTTTCGACAAGTTTTAAACTTTTAAGCGAGATCTCGTCTTGGTATGAAAATAATATGAAAAGTTACACTGCGTTCATATGAGACAAAAAGGTTTCCCGTGTACCGAGATCTCGCTTGTTGACAGGCGAGATCTCGGTGACCGGGATAATGTTTTTCCCATATGAACACAACTTTCCCGCATAGCGGGATAACTTTCTGTCGTGTCAGCAACTTTTCAATTCAATTGATGTTCAGTGCTACGTCACAGCCGGAAACTTTACCCGGTAAGCGGGATAACGTTTCTCCATATGAACAGAACAAAAGTATTTGGTTAGTCGAAACGTTTTCTCGTTAACCGGGATAACTTTTGCCCATGTGAACAGGCCCTCAGTATAATAGTAATAAACATTTGTCAAACGCTCGAATGAAGTGCATTAAAAGTAACATATTCTCTACAAAGCTAGCCTGCGTAGCAGGCGTTTAGTGCGGGCGGGAGAAGAAAAGGCGTCGTTAAATGAACGCCTGCCCAAATGCCTATGATTAATTTGTTCTTCTCCGAAGAATCTTCGGAAAAGCTTCCCGTTGGTTAATCTCGTTAACGGAAGTAATTACGTAACTCAAATGTCAACAATAATTTTGCTTGCGTTCACGCGTTAATAGTCGCGTATCAAAAATATGCCGCCTGTTAATGCTTTCGAGGAAACTTTCTTATATTTCAAGTATTTAGGCTTCGAAATTCAGTTGAACCAGAACAGAGAAAGTATATTATTAATTTGCTACGTGGTGAAGACGCCTGTTGTCGCGATTCTTCCTAAGGAATACGGAAAAGTTTGATCTTTCAATTATACATAGTGATTTTAAATATATCCTGAATATTTCTTTAATTAATATAGTTGTCTTGTTATTTGTTCACTTTAAAGTATAATTCAAGACC
>CACRXK020013397.1:0-14082 GCA_902702795.2 Paramuricea clavata
GAGTTAAATTCTCAAACGTGTAAGGCAATAATAAGATGAAAGTATCACAAAATTATTTGAATAAACCACATCGCATATATGGGGGGCGAATGTCCTAAAGAGGGGCGATATTCCTAGGGTATTTGCCCCACCCCCCTGGGAGGCGATATTCCCAGGATATTCGCCCTAGGAATATTCCTAGGAATATCGCCACGTTTTGAGGAGGGGGGGGGCGAATTTCCTGGGGGGGGGCGATCTTTTTAAAAATTCTATCTTGCCCCCCCAAAATTTGAGTTTGCCCCTCAAATGCCCCCCCCCAAATTTGGAAGCCTGGCGCCACCACTGATTCTTATAAATGTTTACGTTAAAAAATGGTAAAAAAGTTGTATAATTTGTTATGTGAAACGATTTTCCAAGATTTCTGACATGTGTTTTCCTGGCAAACAGTCATATTTTGAGATCAGTGAGATGACCACCCACCAAAACCCAAAAGGCACAGTGACCCACGCCCGCGATCATTGATGAACTTTAAACTTCGCTAATGCCTTCCTTTTTTCAGGTGTAAATAGCCGGGTGGAATTGGTACCCTTGCACTGGACTTACGCCCGGAACGGCGCTCTGCGCCGTTGGCTCGGGGATAACAAAGTCAGGAAAACTTTGTCAGAGGACGGTTCGCTATAAACGTAAGCTAAACTACTATTGTCGCGAACATTTTTATGTAAATTATTAGTAAGTAATAGCATGGTTTCTCGTGAAATTTGGATAAACATGCACTCGTGAGTTTTTCAAAGACCTCAAATAGCACTCGTCCTTTGGACTCGTGCTATTTTGAGGTCTTTAAAAAACTCACTCGTGCATGTTATACCAAATTGCATTCGAAACCATGCTATTAAATATGGTAAATATATTAAATATAGCATGTTAATTACGAAGAGGAGTAAAATATAATAAAGATAGTATAAAGCAGGATTAATTTTGTCCTAACTTAGTACGCGGTGAATGGGTTGCTAAAGGCTTCACAGTGGTTGGTGTATTTTTCTCCCCTATAACTAAGGTCACTGAGGTGTGATTTCTGAATTAACACGCAGTTGTTTAAATAGAATTTCGACTTTAATAAATGCATGTAAGAAGACCAATAGAGTTTGACTTTACCAAACACCGCAGTTGCAAATAGGCGGTAAGTTCAACTTCGAATTGATCTATACCGCGAAGTAATAACAATGAGCTGATCACGTGGTCAGCTTTTAACGATTGTGATTGGTTACTTTTCAAGAATGTCTAGATGTTTCGGTATCTTAGCAACAGCCACTCACGCTTGTCCACGCGTTATTCATTCATTGTCTATACCATGAGTCTCTTCGTGTACCACATAAACACAAGTGCTGAAGGAAGTTGTCCTCATATGTGCTCCTGTTCGCTGTAAGTCACAACTGTACAATCAACAACGTGGCAGACTAGCTACTTTTGGACATAAATTCAGGTAAATTCTAATCTCGGTTGTTCAGTTTGTGCAATACCTTAGAAGTACCATTAATACTTCTTATATTATTTAATATTGCACTTTTTCAGATTCTTTTCATGCATCATGAATTTTAAAGCTTTACTCGTTGTTTTGACTGTCGTTTGTCAGGTAAGCTGTTCTAATACAAATTTTAGTTTTCACGCTACTAGTTACTTCAAGTTTCTGCCCCATGGCTATGCAGCAGTAGCTGCGAGTCCACTGGGAAAGAATAAATACGAGAGACTGGTACAACACTATTTTATTCAAGACGTATACAATATATGCACGATCTAACCATGCTTATTTCAGCAGTGAGTTTTATACCATGTCCGTTTGGTTGAACCACGTTTAAGTCAGTACTGAGTTTTTACAACAGCAGATCACTTTTAAAGTAGCTATCATTCACAGCAAGGACGTGTATTTCCATGGGCATTGCATTATCTAACCATGCCAGTTAACTTGCACGGGGCCAACGTGCAGCCTCACTAGTCAGTTAACTCGGCCTTTTCCGGCTTAGCTGCCCTGTAAAATAAGGTATTATCGTAGTGACAAAAAATAATCATCTGAAGAATTATGAGTTGGCTATCTTTTTACGAGCAAATTCTTTAACTGTTGGTAGGCATGAACAGAATAATCAATTTTTGCATGAAACTTAACGATAGAGCCGATATTTTACATGCAACGCAGTTCGCGTTTTTTCAAGTCCCAACTTATTGTCGTATGTAAATATTTTAATTACGAAGCTGAGACGGAAATAAATAAGACAATGCATTACGACAGGTGGGGGGTAATGTTAGTTGAAATTCATGCATACAGCGTAAAATAGCAGCCGATAATAATACAATTACATGACATAGTTAATAGAATAGATGTTTTGGAAACTTATTTGAATAACAATATAACTCATTATCTATGTTAGTCAACGTTTATTTATAAATCTGGTCGTTCACCGTTACGTGCGTATAGTGTGACGCGCGAAAGCGGACAAAATTACTTTTCCGAAATATATATGACGTCACTGATCAAATATAAAGCAACAACACAAATACAGTAGGAATTGCCGTATATATATATATATATATATATATATATATATATATATATATATATATATATATATATATATATATATATATATATATATATATATATATATATATATATATATATATATATATATATATATATATATATATATATGTATATATGCATATATATGCCTATATATATATATATATATATATATATATATATATATATATATATATATATATATATATATATATATATATATATATATATATATATGTGTGTGCTAATTCTTTAATATAAAACATGTTCTATAATATGGTATAAAACATGTTCTATTATATGGTATATAATTATATACCGTATATATCATCGTTTTTAAATATGAACAATGTTGCCGATTATTTAGCGTCTTCCCTCATATATATATATAAACAGTATTGGAATATATAAATCACATCACATATATAAACCTTAAACAATGTTCCCATATATAAATCACCTCGCATGCCAAATCTATAAAGGATGGTTACAAAGCGTTTGCTTTAACCGAATTATATGAAGTACTGCTTAAACCAATAAACAACGTCTTGTATAAAGTGCAGGCGTCTTTTCACTCGACGTTGAGTTTAAGTGGTCATGGCTGACAAGCATAATTATGCAAATTTTGGCTAAATTTGGGTGAAAGCAGTTACCAGTGTTGCTGATCGTGGCATATCACAGGGATAGAATAGCGAGGGAAATAGTTCGGTTAGTGTTGAAGAAACAATAAAGCGGTTGTTTCCATCAACAGAGGGTGGTCAAGGCGCAAACGCAAAAAAAAATACAGTGCTAGAAAAGCGTGCCGTGGAACAAGAAAGGAATGAAAATCTTATTCAATTCGAAAATATTACAAATATTTTCCCCATAGCCATCCATCTCAATAATATTTTGTGGCGTTTGCACCTTGACTGCTTGACAGCCCTCTGTTGATGGAAAACAACCGCTTAATTTTATTCTTCAACACTAACGAAACTAAGTTCCCTCGCTATTCGATTCCTGTGATGTGTCACGATCAGCAACATTCCATGCCGGTAACTGCTTTTATTAAATTTGCCAAAATGCGCATCAAACTCAACGTCGAGTAAAAAGACGTTGTTTATTGGTTTAAGCAGTACTTCATATAATTCGGTTAAAGCGAACGCTTTGTAACCACCCTTTATATATTTGGCATGCGAGGTGATTTACATATGGGAACATTGTTTATATATGTGATGTGATTTATATATTCCAATACTGTATATATATATATATATATATATATATATATATATATATATATATATATATATATGGGGCTACGGTGGCCAAGTGGTTAGCGCACTTGCCTTTCACCTCTGAGGCTGCAGGTTCGAATCTCACTAAGTACTTTCTCGGTGCGACTCGAACCCAGTCCCCATGTGAAAAGAGTAAAAGTCAACGCTCTGCCGAACGCCGTGGGTTTTCCCCGGGTACTCCGGTTTCCTCCCACAGGGAAAAGTTGACAGGGTGGGTTAGGTAAAAAGGGCCCACAGTAATTGGCATATGCTGTTGTGGTGACCCTGCCTTAGTTGGCGAAGCTAATAAAAACAAAAAATAAAAACAAAAATATATATATATATATATATATATATATATATATATATATATATATATATATATATATATATATATATATATATATGAGAGAAGATGTTAAATAATCGGCAACATTGTTTATATTTAAAAACGATGATATATATATTTAAGAACATGTTTTATATTAAAGAATCAGCACACATATATATATACGGCAATTCCTACTATATTTGTATTGTTGTTTTATATTTGATATTGACGTCATATATATTTCGGAAAAGTAATTTTGTCCGCTTTCGCGCGTCATAGTATTGTATTTTTGCCTAACTAACCAATAGCAATATCTTAGAAAAGTTACCTCTCCGGATCCGTGACTCGAACAATGGGGTAAATTGGAAATTGCTATTGGTGGATTTGGAAAAAATACAATACACACGTGACGGTGAAGTACCAGATTTATGAATAATCCTTGACTAACATAGATAATGATTTATTGTTATTCTAATGAGTTTCCAAACCATCTATCCTATTAACTATGAGCCATAAAACCATATTTAGCATATATCCGTTTTATTGACTGGCTAAGTGAATTCTACCCTTGCCGTTGATTGGCTAGCTAAGGTCACCACTTCAATACGATTGGTTTTAAAATGATGAGATTACAACTCATGCTGATGCCGAGCAAAGCTCGAAATTAATAGTGCGATTACAGCTCTAAAATAGTGCGATTTGGACTGTAATCCCACTATTTTTAGCCAATCAGATTGCTCGAATCGTGCATGATTTCAAGTTAATATAATAAACACTAAAATCAAATATACGTTGCATGGCGTGGCTTAGCAAGATTGAAATGTAGAAATTTTTGACATTTACTGTTTTATAATATATGCAACATCCACACTCAATTCGGTGTTTGATTTTTTAAGAGCAAATTATGTCTATAACCATACTTAATTCAGCAGTGAGTGCTCCTGACAACATCATACCACTTTAGGGTAGTTACTGCATATATACTGTCAGGTCTAGCCATGCTTATAAGATTACGCGGTAAATTTAAACAACATTTGATCACCTAATAAATTGGCGTAACTGATATTCAAAAACATGTACTAACCTTGTATAATCTTGTCATGCATGCTAAACTTAGGACATGGTACAAGGACGTGCTGCATGGGGTCTTGAATAGGACGACGAATCAGGAACGTCTGATGGGAGCCCTGCCCCAGTGACGGATGGATCTAGATTGGGGTGGGGGTATTGCTGATAGAAAATAAAACATTTAAAATGCTAATTATTCTTCCCCCCCCCCAAAAAAAAAAGGTGGCGGTGTGGAAGGGGAGTAAAATAATTTCCGAGCATTCCATTTTTCAGTAACCGTAATTTTTTTAGTAATATTTTCGTCAATAAAGATTTTCAAAATATAAATTGTAATATCTTAATCTTGATTTTCAAAATTAAAAGCTATAATTTTTATCTTTTACAATGTTTTAATTTTAGGGGCCCATGGTGGCAGGGGTCTACAACAAGTTCTTGTCGGCTCATCCTGAGTAGTCCCTAGCCAGCACGTCCCTAACATGGTACACGGCAACTTAGGGTTGCCACAATTATGATTACATCTTAGACCAACACAGAAAAATCATTATCTTGAAGGTCATTTAAAAAAGCGTTCTTACAAGTTTCTTAGCTCTCAGTCTTGAGCTGGAATTGAGGCCGTGTCGTCGTGTTTGCCTCGTTGTCGTCTCTAAATCTGTCTAATACACACGTAAAAACGCACAAGTTGTTACAACTCTGCAAAAAAATTGTTACAAATCTGTTTACAATTGTCTTCGTACTGCTTGTTCCCATATTTGTTTGGAACAAGCTGTTGACAACTCAGTTGTGAGTTGTAACATGCTTGATAGCATTATCAGACTTGTCATAAGGTTGTTCTAACAAGTCTGATACAGTCGTGATAAACAAGAATGTTACCAGGTTGATGACACAAGGTTGTAACAATTCTGCTGTATCATGACTGCTTGAACTGCTTGTTACAAGATGTGAGATTTTTGCGTGTGTTGTAGACCGAATTTCAATGCAGATTCTTATACCCTCTAGTTCTGTGCTGTGTTCTTAAGTTTTGTCTTTTATTGTATTTTTAAATCACTGTATAATTAAATGGTTTGATTGATACATTTCAGACTAACGAAGCGGCATGGATCGTGCGACGACTCAGAAACGTGACAGCACAAAGTTGTCTCGACTATCTAAAACGAGGTGTTAAAACCAACGGTTTCTATAGTATCAAAAACTACGGAAAGGACGGATGGGTCCACGGCACAGTTTATTGTGACTTTGAGTCCGAGCCAGGATTTGCGTGGACTTTGGTCGAATCATTTGCATTGAAAAACAAATTGCTGCCTGCGTTTTTCATCCATCCACTCAAAGTCAATGCCACTGTGAACCCCAACTCTCCGAACTGGAATCTTTTCCGAATGTCCTTCCTACAAATGAGTAGATTAAGAGCACAATCAACTCACTGGAGAGTCACTTGCTCTTTCCAAACAAACTCTGTTGATATTTACCGAGATTATGCCAGGACAAGCTTCAAGGAGTTTGACGTATTGGATTATGTGGGTGATAATGTATGTAAGAAGATGGAGTACATCAATATCCGCGGTCAACAGTGTACACAATGTACGGTAGGTTGGATTGCAACGCTCAACAAGTTTGCCCTTCATATTGACGGTCCAGCTTCGACATCTTGTCAGTTCAAGCCAGGGAAAGATGCTGTAGTCACTGAAGATAACTTCGGTCATTACTGGGCAATCAATAAGAAATTTCGTTGTACCACATCGCCTGATGCCACAACCAACTATTGGTTCGGTGGTTTTTATTAAATACTTGTTGCATGACTTACATTTCTCTTGTTCTGAAACATGTTAACGTATAATTATATTCAATCAATACCTATATGATGTTAATTTACTAGTTATATTCTTACTTCCTAAGGCTAAGATTTGTAAGTTGACTCGTATAGTTTTTAAATGGTAAACTGTCAATATTATCGTAAACGATCATTTTATTCGTAATTTTAATGCTAAGTGTAAAAAAAGCTTTGAGATAATGATTTTGGTTGCATTTCTTTGTCTGTTTTTTTTTCCTTTTTTATCAATGTTCAACAAGAGAGTTAATTTATTAAACATTCCATGGATAGTCTGGATAAGCCTACGTGATTAATTTGCAACAACGATTCGCAACGTAACGAGTTCCCGAATCTAATAAATTTCGTGTGACTTCACCTGCATTGCCAATTGTTGAATATTTTTTGTACCATCGCCTTAAAAGGCAATCATGATGTACAGGGTGTCCCCAAACAAAAAAACTATATTGAAATCACTATTGTTGAAATTTGAATGTCCTTCCAAACAGTTGAACGTAATGATGCGTAAAATACTGACAAGGTGCATGTATTAAAATTTAGTTAAAAACATCTTCTTGTAAAGTGCGCGATTTTCTGCTCTTGGGAATTTAAAACAGCTTCTTAAACAGTTCTTTATGCATAAAATTTATATATGTCAATCATTTATGCACTCGTGGGAACCAACAGAGTGCTAAGGGCATTCAAATTCTAACCATTAAATTGTTATTGGTGATTTGAATAGTTTTTTTGTTTTTTTGGGACACCCTGTATAGTTGCAACAGTTCGATCAAGCAATATTTATCATAATTAATTATGTATAGATATCATCTCTGACTGTTTGATTTATTTATCACAAGCTTTGGGCCATCTTACTATTGCCTTCCAAGCAGTGTCACTGATTCATGTGGTGGACTTAATTAAAAGTCGTGTATCGTGAGTAAAAAGTCGTATGTCGTGTCGTGGGTGTGGGTAAAGTTGTCGGTAAAGTGGCTGGTGCGCTCGGTTGGCAAAAAAACCGAAATTGCTTGGCATAGTCATTCGCGACACAGTTATATGGATTATAATTAACGATTCCAAAGCTAACGTTAGAGGATCCGAATACATTTACCCTCAAACAATGCATATAGAAATGAAAACATTGACTTTTCTGTTAATAAAAAAGGTATAAAGAATATATAAAATAAATATTTTCGTGAAAAAGCCATTAAAAACGCATTTTATTACCCACGACTTTATCCACAGCCAGTGTAACCCACGATACACGCCTTTTTAGCCACGACACACGACATATAACGACACTTTTCAATATCAAACTAGCGATTTAGATCGATCCGAAAGCGATCCAGCCTCACGAATGGGGCCAAGTGTGGACGAGCAAAAACAAGCCAAGGCAGATTCGAGACCCGTGAGGTGGTTTCGGATCGGTTCACGTTTTACAACCCGAGCTAATTTCTTGCGCAGCAGCCTGGAATTTTCGCCGTTTATATTCGCGCCACGGCATGCACGTAAGTTAATTCGGTTAATTCATTTAAGTTTTTGCACAACTGCGGGAACTCCACCAAGGAACGGAAACTCTATCCACAATCCGCATTTTCCACACTATCCATAATCCGCATTTTCCACTCTACCCACAATCCGCATTTTCCACTCTATCCATAATCCGCATTTTCCACTCTATCCATAATCCGCATTTTCCACTCTATCGACAATCTGCATTTTCCACTCTATCCACAATCCACATTTTCCACTCTATCCACAATCTGCATTTTCCACTCTATCCACAATCCGCATTTTCCACTCTATCCATAATCCGCATTTTCCACTCTACCCACAATCCGCATCTCGCGTTTTCTACCTAAACCTTTGAGATCGTTTTAATTTGATCGAGACCCAACGGCCCATAATTATATAAATAGAAAAATATGACTTGCTGTTTTGAAAATGTAACTCTCACAATACCAAAAATGTCTCTTTCCCAGAATTTTCAAAATTCAATGTCAACGGGGCAGGGGAAGAAGACAAAATTTTTTCAGGGGGGATGGGGTTTGCACGTTGGGCTATATTTATTTTTCAACTAGTTTAATAATCGTTGTGCTTCCTTGCAATTGTTTGCCCGGTTATTAAGTATGAAATTCGCCAGGCAATTCCCAAAGGCTCTAGAGTTATTAACAGCGTCATTACAAAATGACTGACATGCAGTGTTTAGTTAATACCACTGAGCTATACTATATTACTGGAGGAGGTGCTCCTATCTCTCTTCAGTCAAACAAGTGTCGCCAAAAACATGGCGGATTTCGTTGGATTTCGGCCTTTGCTGACGCCAGAATGACGCCACTGGTCCCAAATCCTCGTGGTAATTACCACTGAGCAAGGCTCATTTTGAGCCCGCTACCACTTTCACATCCCCCTGATTTTCGCAAAAATATTTTAGCTTTTTGTTTTGGAGTTTGACTCGGATTTTGCCTTCTCTTCGACATTTTAACATTTGTTTCGAGTTGCACAAGTGGCAAGAATCATGCTGGCTAGTGAAGACAGGGAACAACGAATATTTAAACCTCAAGAAATTTCGTAAAGACGTTATTTGTAAAGGTAAAAATATACTGTTTATATGTTCAATATTTATTTGTGATAAAGTAGGTCAAAACAAAGCGAAATAAACATCATATTTGTACTGTGTAGTGGACAATTTTAGCAACTGATGTATACAATTAAGTTGTCAAAACTATATTAATACGAGAAACAGTCTTTCTCGAAAGAAAATGGTTGAAATTTCAGATGTTAGTTTCATTTGTTATTTCAAATTTTACGATATAAAATGCCATTTTTGACCACCATCTGCTTCATGATACTACTTAGTAAATTTAAAGTGCTTTCTATTATATTAGTGTACCTATAGAGAACGACCTTTTTAAGCCAGAACTATCATCACTTTGAATGATTTAATCCATGTACTTAACTGGCCACTGATGGCAATGAAATTATAATGTGTAGAATTATCAAGTCTATCAAGATCCAAAAATTGGCTGTTAAATTCTACCAACTTCTGTTGAAGCTAGTTTCATATATAAGATGAGGTTTAGAGGCCTGTAGCATTTTCCCTAGAAATTGCATGAGTAAAATCAATTTCATAATTAACCCATTGAGCCGCAATGCGCCCTACTTATTTTTTACTTGTAACGCCAGACGATATTATACTCGTCAATGGGTCATTCCAGAAAACATGTATACCACCCCCACGGAGGAAATAGGAAGTTAACCCCCCCTACCCCCTTTGGATGTCCTAAATAATTAAATACATTTACTATTATCAGAAACAATTTTTTCTCCCCTCCCCCTCCGGACGGCAGAAATTTCCTCAGTGAGGGGGAGTATATGGATCTTTTCTGGAACGACCGAATGGGGAAGCTCTGCAGCTTAATGGGTCAAGAAAATGAAACATTCTTGATGATATTTGATCTTGGCAATTCATGCATTTTTGGAGGAAAATATTTTACACAGTGGTTTTCGCCTGACACCAAACCCCAATATTTACATGCTATTTGTCTGAACTATTTTCCTCATTCTTTCAACATGCCAAAGTGATACAAAATAAATTTCAGTTGAATTCAAACAAGTCCTCGGGCCCTGAGTTGTCAAGACTATCACCTTAATTGTTAGCAGCATGTATCTGCTAAGCCCTGGGTTCAAATGAGTGGAATTTCAAGAGCATTCTGACCAGCTTTGTGCACACAGGTGGCCTTACCGGTCAGGATGAGGGCCAGTTAAGGTTACAGTTGGGTGTCGGCAAGGTTCATGTAAACTTATTGTTTAATAAGCAAGAATGTTATGTGTACACAATCACGTGTAATGTCGTATCGGATTAATAGCAGTTAAATGTTGGGATCCAGTATCGAACAATAACCACAACAATTATTAGATAAAGTATTTGGTTGTTTTAGTGTAATATTCATTTCTCACATATTTTTTTCAGAAATAAAGTACCATTCAGCAACTTGTTGGGAAAGAGGAGTCACAAACTGTTGATGAATATATTTAATTAACTACACATAAAATACAATTTTATTAACAGTATATTGATTTATGGGTTTATTAGACCACATTATTTTCATATTATTAATAATTAAAAATAAAATTAACAAATAAATTACAAAATCAAATGTGAAAATATTGCAATAATCAATTAAAATGTCAAACCAGCCAATTGTTTCAAATTATAGCTGTTATTGTAATTGAATATGTCTATGCTATGGACCAGTGGTATCTGCATTATTTTAACATCGAGACGAGGCTATAGGGTCATGTTTTGTGTTTTTTTTACCCTTTAGCCTCGTTTTCGTCCGTACTTCCACTGAGATACCACTGGTTCGCCGCAGCGGGTTTTTCTTGGCATCTGGAAAAGTGTAATAGAATACATCCAATCAGTCATCTACTATATTATGTATATAATTTGATCTACATGCTATTGAACATTATATTATTTTTTTTCCCATTTCAAATATTAAAATATGTCGATCTTTCGGACATAGAAATTAGAGTGTTGTGAAATAAGCATCCCCACCCATGTACTATCCATAAATTCATATTCGTCAAGAAAAATTCATGTCTATTTGCTGGCCTTTTTATATATGAACTAAAACTTTACTTGTACAACTATCTATTGGAACCTTTGCAGAGATGCCTCCTATGTTAGCCATGAAAAAAGATTAAAATTGTCTGTTAAAATCACAACTCAAAATTGTAGTGTGAGCCTTGCAAGCTTTTATTCAACACTTGAGAGACAGAGACACTACAGAGATCCTTGTTAGGAACAGTTTTGATCTTTTTTGTGCCCATTACAACCATATATTGGGCCTCCTATGACAATATATTAAAACCCTAGATCCTAGGATAAGTTGGAACTATTGACACCATTTGGACTTGACACTTGTCCATCATTTTAAGGCATTTCTGTTACAATACTGTATGTGAAAATTGATGTTGGATCTTTGGGTAAGGAGTCCAGAGGAAAACAAAAACTATGACCTGCCCAAATGCAAAATAAAACACAAAGAAAAGTGATAAAGGCAGAAAAACACCAGCTGCTGTACAGCGTCGTTATATTTGTAAATTTCGTATCCAATTTTTTCTTTTAAAAAACGGTATTTAGTACAAATGAAGCACAGAAAAAGAGTTTAATACATCTTACCGGTAAAAAGAAGTGTTTCTTCTTGATATTAAAGAATTGTGGCATCATGAAGCCATGCAAAAACTCGGCATTTTTTCTTGATGTTTTTTATATAAACTTTCAGCAGAAGTTTCAGCTTTTTTGTGCAAAAACCAGGGGGGTGAAATCGTCGTCTGAAGCCGAGGATCGCGGTTGGTCAGTGGTAATTACCACGAGGATTTGGGACCAGTGGCGTCATTCTGGCGTCAGCAGACGTGAAAATCCGCCATGTTTTTGGCGACACTCTTTCATGCCGAGCACTTCCTCCAGATATATTATAGCTCAGTGGTTCAAACCTATGAGAAGTACTTTGAAAATTCCCGCCAAAGACTAGCGGAAGTACATTGTCGGAGATTGCATCAGCCGACGCGACCGGGAGTAAACTGCTATAATTCAGCCAATAGTAGGGCTGCATTTACATGTGCTTATATAGCGAAATATTTGTTGTTGACAGAGAGAGTTTTTTGTGAGATTACCGATATATAGCGAAGATATATCATTAAAACTTTATTTAAATATCGATACGAGTGATTTTTCGTAGATACGTACTCTGGAGGCGAGTAATTTACGAAACGTGGCACCTTCAGACGGAATTTGAGATTATAAATATTATCGTGTACGTATATTTATAATACATTGTGAGATTATCGTGTATGTTTATTTCGTGACGACGTGGTTATATTTTGGATATTATGGCGACCAAACCCGAAGAGAAAATCGCAGTTCTGGATGTTAAATTAAAGCAGTTACTTATTACATGTGGGAGAACCGTATCTGTGTTAGAATCGACGAAAGATGTCGCAATAAATCGCCAAATAGAGTCGCTAAAAGCGCTTTCGAAAGATGTCGAACAATCGCGTCGCGAAGTCGAACCAGAAGATGAAATAACGACATGGAATGCCGAAGTTGAAGAGAAATTATCGATGGCAGATGAGGATATTAAGCGACTCGAGAAATGGCAAGACGAATACAAGCAAAAGAAAGAATCCATAGCGCGAGAAGAGCAGTTCAAGTTTGAAATAAAGCTTC
Organism: Paramuricea clavata; assembly: GCA_902702795.2. NCBI lineage: Eukaryota > Metazoa > Cnidaria > Anthozoa > Malacalcyonacea > Plexauridae > Paramuricea > Paramuricea clavata. The sequence continues at coordinate 13,237 of CACRXK020013397.1, forward strand.
ACGAAACTAAATTACAACTTCAATCGGAACAGAATACGAAAGTTTTGGGTAAACAAACCATTGGAGCGGAGAAAGAAGTCGCCATAAAGCTGCCAAAGCTAGTAATAACGAAGTTCGACGGGTCATTCACCGACTGGAATCGGTTTTGGGGACAATTCAGCGAATCTATAGAGAAATCTGGCATCGCAAACGTTGTGAAATTTTCGTATCTAAAAGAGTTACTTGGCGACAAAGTACGACGTCACACTTCCGGCCGTTTACTTCCGAAGGTTATAATCGGGCGAAAGCTATATTGTGTGAGAAATACGGGAAAGAAAGCGAGATCGTGAAAGCATATAGTAAGAACATACTAGATTTACCGTTAATAACATCGAATAACCCAAAAAGGATCAGCGAGTTCAGCGAAAAGTTAACGTACTGTGTACAGTCCTTGCAGACTATGAAGAAGTTGGATGGCGTGAATGGTCTGACCTCATTGACACTTGACAAATTACCGGCGATTCGGGGAGATTTGGTAAGATCAGATAAGGAATGGGAGTCTTGGGATCTGGACAAACTTGCAGAAGCCTTGCGGCTGTGGGTGCGCAGGAATCCAGTTGATACATCACATCGTGATCGGGACGAAGAGCAAGAGAAGAAGAGACGAGAGATGAAACTGTTTCATTCTCGTCTAGGACGGGGTTGTGTATATTGTGATTCTAGTGATCACAAAGCTAATGACTGTCAGAAAGTAACAACAGTCGCTGATCGCAAACAAATCCTTGCCAAGAAACATCTTTGCTTCAACTGTGCTCTCGGGAGCCACCAAGCAGCCAAATGTCAGAGTAAAAATTCGTGCCAAAAGTG
>CACRXK020013398.1:0-13601 GCA_902702795.2 Paramuricea clavata
ACGTAATTAGGAATTCTATTCAAGTAATTTTGCATGCGTAATTAAGATATTTGATGAAAACACTAGTGACTTTCATCAAGTATCCAAATGGCATCTTGTGATCAAATAGGTGATTATCATTGGCTGAATTACTCATGAATTATTAATGAATTTGAGAAAGTTAGAGAAAGGTCTCTAGTATAACGAGATGAAGTTTCTTTACTGAAATCATCAGAGATTGCTTACTCAGATAAACACAATCTTTAAACAGTATATACTGTAGGCATGAATTTTTACTCAATGATATCTTTTTTACAACATTGTAGCGCTTAGAGTAAGGCAGTTCTTTAATCCATATGTTATAAAATCTGGATAAAGTTTTGACGTATATGTCAAATATTGTACATAATATATACAAGCATGTCTAGATCACAACAGCTGTAGCCAAGTATCTTTTTTCCTTCATGTCAGGAAGTTCCTGCCATGAAAATCGCTCAAAATTGAAACCTTCAACTGATTTCAAATCATTCCGTCTCTCATCCCTTCCTCCTAGTACTACAATTGTATTCTCAATAACAACTGTCATACATCCTCTCCTCTTGTGTAACATGGGAGGCAACATATGACTGTTTCCAGTCTTCATGTTGTAAATTATAACATTATTTAATGGTTCACCATACTTGTCAGCCCCACCAATGATCACGACATTCTCAGCCCACTTGACTGTCGCCATGTCACTCACTGGATAGGGAAGCGCAGGTAACTGTTGACATTCATTCTTCTTGATGTCATAGCTTAACACACTGCTGAGGTTGTCTTTGCAGTCCCATGATTTCTTTCCCCCAACAATCAAAATACTATCATCACATAGTACTATGGTGTGACGAAATCTTGGTCCAGGCATCTTGGATACCAGTTTAACAGTGTAAGGTTGTTTAAGTTGAACTTCGTGAATACAGTCAGAGAAGTCACCTTGATCATTAATACCACCAGTAACCAACAAGCTATCCTTGTACACCACACTGCTGTGTGCAAACATCTTCGCAGGGAGTTTAGCAGCAAAATCACTCCAGTTAATTGAGAGATCAGGGACTGGGTGAATCTTTATTCGGATCATGTTATCTACAGCACCAGGACACCAACCTCCCGCTACAGTCACGTGATTATTGTAAACAAATAAAGATGCTTCGTCACGATTCCCTGGCATGGGCTTTAATAAAGACCACAATCTCTGACGGTAGTTAAATATTTCTACTGACTTTCTCGCCCCACCACCAGCAACAAATATATGTTGATTTTCTCTCCCGCCACTCGCTGTGCCACTTAAATCTCTTGTGATTTCCTCCTGCTTTCTTTCTTTGCTCTCTATCTTATCAAGTACTGCTTCTTTCAAATGATCAAAGCCATCTTTTACTTCGTTTAAACTCATTTTCATTCCTCTCACTTCATTATTCATCGCTTCGAACTTTGCTTCCACGTTCGCTTGCAAGTTCTCTATTTTCGTGTTCATGTTTTCCTGTTTCGTGTCGATGTTTGTTATTCTCGTGTCCATGTTTTTCAGTTTCGTGTCCGTGTGTGCCATTTTCGTGTGGAGGTTTGCTATTTTCGTTTCCATGCCCGCCATCATCGTGCTGATTTCTCCACAGTTGTGACACTTCAACTTTCTAAATTGACACAGTTCACTCTCGTGATATGTACGATCTCTTTTACTGATTGTCTCACCACAACCTTGATTTCCACAAATGACTGGAGTAAACCCGCATTCGGCGACATGTCGCTTTAAATTCTGCAACTGTACGAGTTCTCGACATCCTCTGTCGTAATGATCGCAACGAATTTTTCGTTCATCCAAGTAATTCTTCACAATTCTTGGGACTTCCGCCAATGTTTCGACACTCAACTCGTCAGCGCATGTTGGGCATGTATGAGAATTCGTACGAAGATGTTCCGTGATGCAGCCGTGGCAGAAGTAGTGCTGGTTTCTGCGGCACATCACGGGGTCTTTCAATACGTTATAGCAAATCAAACAGTGGAAATTTTGGTCCACTATCGACTCGAATCTCTCGTCATCATATCCAAGTTGATAATTTGATGCCATATTTACTCGCTATTCTCCTAAAGTGAAAATAAAGCAAATTCTACTTAATTCTACCGATACTTTACCGTATAAAACTCGTCCAAATAGACAGTTTTGTACCTTTATTTTACTCCTTGAAAATATTTAGTGAACATTCTCTTTAAACGTTGAAGTAAATGAGCAGTATTAAACGACAGTCAGGCAGAGATTCAAGCGTATGTATGATCAAAATTCTGCTACGTGTTGAAAGCGTCTACAATAACAACTTGTTTTGCAACAAACGAAACGTATTTGCATTTTTGAACAAATAATTCGACATGATGTCCAGTCGTGGTTGATTTCAATTGGTTGTTTGATCTATTGTTAAGGAATTTCTTTGTTTCAAGATATTTTTATTTCAAAATAATTTATTCAGCAGCGTTACTTAAAATGCAAATGTTGCAAATCATAAATATATAATGATCAAAAACGTAACGAGATTGATTACACGACAGTGAGTTCGACCATAGTTAATAGAATATATGGTTTGAAAACTCATTAGAATAACAATATAACTCATTATCTATGTTAGTCAACGTTTATTCATAAATCTGGTCCTTCACCGTCACGTGTGTATTGTATTTTTACCAAATCCACCAATAGCAATTTCCAGTTTCCCTATTGTTCGAGTCACGGGTAGGAGTTTCCAAAAACATTCCTATTGGTTAGTTGGGCAAAAATACAATACGCACGTGACGGTGAAGGGCCAGATTTATGAATAAACGTTGACTAACATAGATAATGATTATATTGTTATTCTAATGAGTTTCCAAACCATCTATTCTATTAACTATGGTTCGACTGTGACCTGTTATATCAACACTGCATAATATAATAGAGTTATACCCAAGCAGCCGACTATGACCGTATTGACCGATTATACCATGCATAATCTCTATACAGTTATATGCAAGTGGTCAGTTTAGAAACACGCGCGAGTCAAACTCCATACAGTTATATCAACGCAGTCAGTTGTATGGAGCTTTACCAGCTTTACTCGCTCGTGTTTCTCCACTGACCGCTTGGATATAACTGTATAGAGATTTATATGTATGGGAATGACTGTTCAATTTCAAATATATTGATACTTATACCAGCAGAAAGTTAGTACGGCAGTGGTAGTTTCCTTACTCAAATAAATCAGTTCAATCTTAAACAGTATCAACATACCAGATAATATTTACTTTCGTTTTAAAGTAAAGCAAGTTATATTCTTATTTCAGCCAGTTTGTGGTAAAAACCTCGTCGTATCAACAGCCATATATATATATATATATATATATATATATATATATATATATATATATATATATATATATATATATATATATATATATATATATATATATTTCAGTTGAAATTTTTAACTGAAAGAATCGTTTTAAACAATAGACTTATATCACTCCCTTGTAAAGTCGTTTTATTGCTGGGGCAACCTACGATATTCGGTCATCTGAGTTACTCAATAATCTAAATTGGAAACCTCTAGAAGAAAGACGAAATTATCTTAAATCTATTTTCATCTATAAAGTTCTGAATGGCCACACCGCACCCAATCTTAAAGAAGTATTTCATTTTAATAATGAAAGACATAATAGTTACAATCTTAGAAATTCGGATACTGATTTAGCACCACCTATGCCGAAAAAAGAATTCGGCAAGAGGTGCTTCAGTTATAATGGTACCTTGCATTGGAATAATCTTCCCCATGAGGCAAAAATTGCTGAATCCCTAAACTCTTTCAAGTCGATATTGAAACAAAGAATGAGTTGAAATTTGCTTGCGTATAATCGTGCAGCTAAAATCAATTGTATTTATTTATTTTGTTATATTTTGTATTTCATGTATATAGTTAACTTTTTGTAAATAGGTAATTTCACGCCCCTCATGGAAACCAGCCTTCCAACGGCTGTTGAGGCTAGCGTGGTCTAAATAAAGTTTTGTATGTATGTATTGCCACGTATGTAGAGTGTCTTGGGGTTGACTACCTCACGGGCGTTCTTTGAGGGTGACGTCAATACAATTGGAAAGCGGTTTTCCACAATAAGCTCGTAATCTCTTCGTAACATGTTCGTATAAATTAATTATTTATTGTTTTTAAAATTACCTTTAAAACGCGACGCGATTTTTCTATTTTCACTGACCGATAAGTTCGATCATAGTTTGAATTTTCCGAATTTTTAGAAGCGCTATAACATTTTGAGTTATTTGGTCTACATGTCTTCCAAAATTTGCTCTCATTATTATAAATTAACTTTCAAAAACTAAAATAACAATGAATAATTAATTTATACGAACATGTTACGAAGATTTTACGAAGATATTACGAGTTTATAGTGGAAAACCGCTTTCCAATTGTATTGACGTCACCCTCAAAGAACGCCCGTGAGGTAGTCAACCCCGCGTGCTTTGTGCAGACAAGAATTTGATCTGAAATGAAATATTCAGTCAAAGTCTTGTGACAGAAGGGCACGACCTTTGGTTTGTACAGGGGTTTCTGATTGGATATATCTAAAAAGAACCATTATTAGTAGAAATGTCAAAATAAGGTTGACTCAATCCGCTCGATTGAAATTCAGCCTGACCATTGAGCCTCCATTAAGCCTGACCATGGTTAATAGTAACCGTGGCCTGACAGGCTATATTCATGCCAGCCGAATTAGCTACCGGCTTGGACAAAAGCAGTGAATGTGAAAGCGGGATGAGTGTGAAATGGCATGAGAATACAAATTTCGAGACATTTTGAGCGCTTTAAAATCAGAATTAGACATAAGCAGAATAACATATTATTGGCTTGATAGTAAAACTGCATCAGGTTGGATGCAGAACTGAGGAGAGTGAAAACAAGTCGTACGACATAGAGTAAATGAAATTTTACAGTAAGAGGACCTCTATCTTTCTTGACCTCGACACTTGAGGTTGTGTTAAAAAGGCGACATTTACCACATTTTAGGTAACCTAGTTCTTACCATATGCCCCAATCCTCACCCCTAGCCCAACTTAAACCAATTCGTACCCGGGGTATTTTCTCTCACACCCTTGTTATCACAGCCGCCTGCTGACCTGACCACCGGGGAGCCTGACTATGTCTTATTTACTTCATGTATGTTAGTAAATATCAGTTCAATGCAATACAAACACGTCCCATACATAATCTCCGTACAGTATCAAATCAGTCAGTGTAGAAGCACGAGTGGTGTGCATACAGTTGTACCAAAGCGATCAGTGCAGCAAACACGCGATGCGAAAAGTAAAACGCGAGGGAGGAGCGAGGAAACACTCGCGTGTTTTTTTTACCGTATCGCCTGATGTATGGGGAATTATATATTGATACAAAACGTCATAATCGGACTCCCTGTGACGAATCCTCATCGTATAAACAGCCACATATAGATATATGTATAAACATGCAGTTGTTGTAGATTTTTATTTATCTGAGATTCGTAACTGAAAGACTCGTTTTGAAGAACAGGCGTATATCACTTCCTCGTAAGTCGTTGCATTGCCGCGTTTGTGAAGTGTCTTGTACAGACAAAGAATTTTCTTTGAAATGAAATATTCCAAGTCTGTGACAAAGGGCATGCATGCATGACCTCCGCTTATTTCAGAGTTTCTGACTGGATACGTAAAAGAACCATTCGTGGTGAAAAATCGATACTGCTTTGTCAACGTAAGGTTGACTCAAGCGGATTCCATTATTGCATGTTTTGCGAAGCGAGCTGACGCCCTACCGAGTCAAATTATAAAAAAACAACTTTATTTTGGTAGGGTAAGCCTTTCCGCGTAAGACCGCGTTACAAGTAATGCTGTTATCAACCTGCCTTAATTTGCTATTGATGGCGACCAGAATGATGTTTAAGCTAATAAATCACCAAAATATATTTATACTGCGTAGCTCTATATAATAAGTTAATTTCTTGAATGTTTGCATGGCGAAAAACAATATTATTGTTTTGGTTTGTGGAAGCACCACGTATATTTATTATTGCAGAGCTTTCGACCAGTAACCACGGATCTTCACCAGTGCATGCCAATAATATATGACTGACTTATTTAATGCACACGTCCTTTGATAACATTGCTGTGTATAATTACTAAACTGACTGATCTAGCTAGACAGTAGAAGGTGAAGTAAGTGTCACCATTTAATGCTGCTTTGAGAAAACGTGAGGTGTTTGGTAAAATGAAACTGGAAGCACTCTTTCAACATGCGAGTGAGGCTTACTAAAATTATAATAATTACAGAACAGAACCACTCTCTTCCGCTGACGCTTAAGTCCAGATCAATTTTGTTAATCTAGAGCTTGAAATCTCCCCTGTAACAACCCAACTCTTATCAACTCTCATCCTCATTTGACCATAATTTGACCGGGCATTAGTAGTGACTCGCGGGCTTTACGAAGCGGAGGCGCAGGCAGGCAGGCAGGCAGGCAGGCAGGCAGGCAGGTTAGAAGCAATCAAGTCATTGAACTAAAAATAACGAAGTTATTTTTAGTTCAATGGATCAAGTGTGCGAGTATAGCCCGCGACTAGCCCGCCTGCGAGTTATTTAAAGGCCTGTTTACACTTGCAATTTTCGCTGCGATTTCTAGTGCGATCTTCTTCTGATGGATGCGAACGAGTAGATGAGTTACGAATGTTTTGAGTATGGGCGCTTTCCATTGGCATTGACATGCACGGCCAAACCGGTCAGAACGGTCAAGTTGTTGAATGGAACACAAAACGTTTGGGCTTCTGACCTATCTGACCAGAAAATCTAGATAGAATTAGAATGAGGTCCAAATTCGCTAGATATTTGAGAAACATAGAACAAGTCGTTCCATTGATACAGAGAAAAGAATTCGGGTGTGACCGGTCAGGCCATTAAATGGAAAGCGCCCTATGTGTACCCTCATCTGAACATTCATGATACATTTACTCGTTCACATCCATCAGAAGAAGAAAATCGCACTAGGAATCGCAGCAAAAATTGCAAGGTGTAAACAGGCGTTAAGAAAACAAAGTCTCTACGGAGGAGAGAGTGGATCTGAACCTCAGTCTCAGAAGCGAAAGACACACATACACTAAACCACTGTACCACTCCCAATTGTTGAAAAGATAAATAGTTTAGAAAAGAAGAACCCTCGTATATTGATTAGAATACAATTTCAAACTCTAACCATGCAAGTGACAATTTCTTTTTGAAGTAGAAATTACCATGGACTATATAATCATTCATGATATAATTGTTTAGCTTTGTGAAAACACCATATTTATTTATCTCGAAATGCTTTCGAACCATAAGCTCAGATCTTCATCAGTGGGACTGTCACAAGGCAAATAATAGAGAAGTTGAGATTTGACTGCCGTTACCTCGCACTTGCTTTGTGTCCTTCTGATTGGTTAATCAGGTAGATTAAGCACATATGATTGGTCAATCGGCTAGATTAAGCGCTTGTGATTGGTGTCTGTGGGAAAAGTACTTTGTCTGTGGGAAAAGTACTTTATTATATGTAAACCTGAATTACCTACTTTGAACAAACGCAACGAATTAGTTTCTTCGTGGAGACATGGCAAAAATTATTTGTTGGAATCTTTTATTCATCTTTAAACTAAAATACCGCGTATGCTCAATAGCTTGATGTCAGCCTCATTTCCAGGCTCTCTCCTCTTGTGGAGGTCTTTATATTTCGATATACTTACTCACATTTTATTTACATGTGCAAGCCAATCAATTGAATAAATCTTAATTGCACATTGCAAACTTTGACATTTCGAACGAAGGTCTTCCGTCAGAAAGTTAGTAGAGTGGTCTCTATTATAGCAAGATGAAGTTTCTTTACTGAAATTATCAGAGATTGCTTACTCAGATAAACACAATCTTAATCTGTATATAGACATGACATTTTACTCATTGATGTCTAGATTACAACATTGTATATAGAGCTTGTGCTAAGGTAGTTCTTTAATACATGCTAAATTCTAATAAAATTTTGAAGTGTATGTCAAATATTCTACATACTATATACAAGTATGTCTAAATCACAACAGCTGTAGCCAGGCATCTTTTTTCCTTCATGTCAGGAAGTTCCTGCCATGAAAATCGCTCAAAATTGAAACCTTCAACTGATTTCAAACTTTTCCCTCTCTCATCCGCGCCTCCTAGTACTACAATTGTATTCTCAATAACAACTGCCATACATCCTTTCCTCTTGTGTAACATGGGAGGCAACATATGACTGTTTCCAGTCTTGATGTTATAAATTATAACATTGTTTAATAATTTACCATCCTTGTCAACCCCACCAATGATCACGACATTCTCAGCCCACTTGACAGTCGCCATTTCACTCACTGGATAGGGAAGCGCAGGTAACTGTTGACATTTATTCTTCTTGATGTCATAGCTTAACACACTGCTGAGGTTGTCTTTGTAGTCCCATGATTTCTTTCCCCCAACGATCAAAATGCTATCATCACAAAGTACTGTGCTGTGACGAAGGATACCAGTTTAACAGTGTGAGGTGGCTTAAGTTGGACTTCGTGAATACAGTCAGAGTCGACACTTTGAGCTTCGGTATAACCTCCAGTGACCAACAAGCTATCCTTGTACACCACACTGCTGTGTGCAGACATCTTGGCAGGAAGTTTGGCAGCAAAATCACTCCAGTTAATTGAGAGATCAGGGACTGGGTGAATGTTCATTCTGATCATGTTATCTACAGAACCAGGACACCAACCTCCCGCCACAGTCACATGATTATTGTAAACAGATGAAGATGCGCTGTGACGCTTCTCTGGCATGGGCTTTAATAAAGACCACAATCTCTGGCGGTAGTTAAATATTTCTACCGAGTTTCTCCCGTAACCACCAGCAACAAATATATATTGATTTTCTCTCCCGCCACTCGCTGTGCCACTTACATCTCTTGTAATTTCCTCCTGCTTTCTTTCTTTGCTCTCTATCTTCTCAAGTACTGCTTCTTTCAAGTGATCAAAACCATCTTTTACTTCATTTAAACTCATTTTTATTTTTCTCACTTCATTATTCATCGCTTGGAACTTCGCTTCCACGTTTGCGTGCAAGTTTACCATTTTCGTGTTCATGTTTTCGAGTTTCGTGTCCGTGTTTGCCATTTTCGTGTTGATGCCTACCATTTCGGTGTTGATATTATCCATTTTCGTGTTCACATTTGCAATTTCCGTTCTAATATTTGCCATGTTCGTGTTCGTGTTTGCCAATTTCTTTCTCGTGTTTACCTGATTCGTGTTCATGTTCGCCATTTCCATTTTCATTCCCGCCATCGTAGTGCCGATTTCTCTACAATTGTGGCACTTCAACTTTCTAAATTGACACAGTTCACTCTCGTGATATGTACGATCTCTTTTACTGATTGTCTCACCACAACCTTGATTTCCACAAACGACTGGAGTAAACCCGCATTCGGCGACATGTCGCTTTAAATTCTGCAGCCGTACGAGTTTTCGACATCCTCTGTCGTAATGATCGCAACGAATACTTAGTTCGTTTAAGTAATTCCTCACAATTCTTGGAACGCCTTGCAATGTTTCGACACTCAGCTCGTCAGCGCATGTTGGACATGTATGGGAATTCCTACGAAGATGTTCCGTGATGCAGCCACGGCAAAAATAATGCTCGTTTCTGCGGCACATCACGGGGTCTTTCAATACGTTGTAGCAAATCAAACAGTGGAAATTTTGGTTCACTATTGACTCGAATCTTTCGTCATCGTACCCGAGTGGATAATTCGATGCCATATTTACTCGCTATATTAAAAATAAAGTAAATATTTTATTTATTTATTGATTAGTTTCGCCATATTACAATACACAATACTATTACAAGATATAGGCAGGTATAGACGTGGTATACTCCAAGGTACCCGAAGGTAGGCCAAGGTATCCTAACGTAGGCCAAGGTAAGCTAAGGTAGACTAATGTACTCTATGTTTGTCTTATCTAAGGTATAGTTACCCTAATCTCATTGTATTTTAGTTTAAAGATAAAGAGCAGAGCCCAGCAAATAACTTTAAAACCAAACATAATAAAAGTAAAATTTTAATTAGCTAACGTTTCGTTGTTTACAATACAACATCTTCAGAGCAATCTAAATCATTGTATTTTGATATACTATAATGAGGGCTAGACTAAGTCTAAACCCAGGGAGAGGCAGGGTAACCGCAACGGCGTGAGCCAATTACTGCGGGCCCGAGTTAGGACATACCGACATAAAAGCTATCTAAATAAAACTATATAACTAATAGCAGCACTTAAGAGGCTGAACCAGAGTTTTAGCCGTATTACACTTGGTACATATAGTTTTGAATGTTCTTGGATTTTCTGGAACGTAAGAAATTTCCAAGGCACGGAAGTAATAACTTAAAATGGTAGATTGAAATTATGATTATACTAGATTGCATTGATATGGAAGGAACTAGATTCTGTTCCGAAATATCACATACTCGAACCGACCTGACCGCGTAGCTCAGTTGCAAGAGCATTGGGCTAGTATTCCAAAGGACAGGCATATTTTTCAAGGTTACCCGGTCTGGATATACACTTAGAGTAACATCACAAGCATAAGTAGTTCAGTTTGTCTGCTGGCTGTATTAGATGCTTAATGCTATTGATCGCTGTGCTCTACAAATCTTGTCCAAATATAAGCTTGATGTCATATTTTTATATACTCGCCGTTCTTAAAATATAAAGCAAATTATATTCTTACTTCAACCAGTTTCAAGCACAAATATCCTCACATAAACAGCCATATAAGATATCCGTATACACAGGCTTTGTTTTCGTGGATTTGTAATAGTATTTCGTTGCAATTTATAACTGAAAGAACCGTTTCAAACAACAGACGTATATCACTTCCTTGTAAAGTCGTTTTATTGCCACCACGGGTAATAGACTGAGAGTTGCCACACATATAAAGTGTCTCAGACAAGAATTTGATCTGAAATGAAATATTCAAAGTCGTGTGACAAAAGGTCATGACTTCATTTTGAATATTGGCTTTTTGATTGGTTGCGCCGTTCTTTGTATTGGGATTTGTTTATGTATGTCAAACAAAAGCTTTAACCTCGTGATGTTTAACGAGCGAATACATGTCTGATTCAAGATTTTTGTGGCCGCGCTATCTTACGCTCAACAAGGCGGCAAGGCTTCGCTATAAAAGCTGTATAGGTTTCATAACCCGGGGAACATATGACGAGCCAGACAGCTCCAGATTGGCAGCTCCAGATTGGCGAATCTGGAGCCAGCTCCAGATACAATTTCAATATGGAGCTGGAACGACTAGTTTGTAAACAAACTGTTTTGGACGCTTAACTACCGATGGATATTCAATTCTTTTGAAAGACCATTTTTTCTTGTCATATTCCTTAGTACGTGATGGAAAATGAAAACATTCCGTTCTGTTCGTCCATGGTAGCTTCTGAAAGATCACTGTTTTTTCTGACAACGGGAATGGCCAGCGGTCGGATAGATCACAAAGCTTGTTTAAAACCTTATTTTGTTACCTTTACAATGAAAAACTTAAAAATTTGATCGATGACCATTCTGGAGAATGTATTCAAAAGTAATTTCATGCGCTCAACTTATTTCCACGTCGCGAGACCGCGATAAATAACTCGCGCAAAGTTGAACTGTCTAATTTCGCGCACGGCCCGGCTGTGTTAATTTTATCCTTCCGTGAATACAACAACTTTGGTATCCGTAAATTTACGCTTTCGAGGAGTAAGAAATTGATATGTTGATGACATAATATCATTTGTTGCGCTTTTCTGAAGAACTAACGATATAAACACGTTTAATATCCGAAACACACAACGGAAAGGAGATCGCTAAAAACGGTGTTATTATGCGGCTCAAGTCGTCGAAAGGCCATAGCATGTCAAATGCGTCTAGCATCGTCTAAATTGCTTCGCAAATTTCTTGCCAATTTCGCCCTGCCACGAATTTCTAAAAGATGACCCTTCTAGAGAAATATTTATACTATCATATTTTACAGCATTGAAACTTTAGGATGCATATCCACCATGAGCAACTCATGAAAACACTAGCATTCGTTACCGAGGTGAGAAATCAACTTTCAAGAGATGTGAAATATTACACCTAAACAATATTCCGTGTTATCTGGCACGTGCAAGACATTTAATAATCTCAGGGCCCAGTCAGGGGAAAACCGTATTAACCATAATATCATGCATAGGTTTATATACGCTGTGATCTTTTTTCAACACATAAGCTAAAACATCGTTTTTGCCCGTATAAGTAATTAATATGAGGGGTGTGTTTTAAGCTTTCCTTATTAACATGATCAGCGCAATCGCAAATTCAAACCTACGCGGCTACGCATGCTTTAAAAATATTTTATCTTTGTGAAAAAGCGTCGTGTTTTCTCATGTATTGAAAAATACAGCGCATACCGAAACAAGGAAAATTGCCTTGTTCCTATTCCTCGGCACTTTTAAATGCCTTGCCATGTCCTCGATCCTCATTGCATTTGCATGCCGACATTATAATTAATACGGTTTTCCCCTGAGATTATTAAATGTCTTGCACGTGCCAGATAACACGGAATATTGTTTAGGTGTAATATTTCACATCTCTTGAAAGTTGATTTCTCACCTCGGTAACGAATGCTAGTGTTTTCATGAGTTGCTCATGGTGGATATGCATCCTAAAGTTTCAAATGCTGTAAAATATGATAGTATGAATATTTCTCTAGAAGGGTCATCTTTTAGAAATTGATGGCAGGGCGAAATTGGCAAGAAATTTGCGAAGCAATTTAGACGATGCTAGACGCATTTGACATGCTATGGCCTTTCGACGACTTGAGCCGCATAATAACACCGTTTCTAGCGATCTCGTCTGCGTTGTGTGTTTCGGATATTAAACATGTTTATATCGTTAGTTCTTCAGAAAAGCGCAACAAATGATATTATGTCATCAACATATCAATTTCTGACTCCTCAAAAGCGTAAATTTACGGATACCAAAGTTGTTGTATTCACGGAAGAATAAAATTAACACAGCCGGGCCGTGCGCGAAATTAGACAGTTCAACTTTGCGCGAGTTATTTATCGCGGTCTCGCGACGTGGAAATAAGTTGACCGCATGAAATCACTTTTGAATACATTCTCCAGAATGGTCATCCATCAAATTTTTAAGTTTTTCATTATAAAGGTAACAAAATAAGGTTTTAAACGAGCTTTGCGATCTATCCGACCGCTGACCATTCCCGTTTCAGAAAAAACAGTGATCTTTCAGAAGCTACCATGGACGAACGGAACGGAATAATGTTTTCATTTTCCGTCATGTACTAAGGAATATGACAAGAAAAAATGGTCTTTCAAAAGAATTGAATATCCATCGGTAGTTAAGCGTCCAAAGCAGTTTGTTTACAAACTAGTCGTTCCAGCTCCAGATTGAAATTGTATCTGGAGCTGGCTCCAGATTCGCCAATCTGGAGCTGCCAATCTGGAGCTGTCTGGCTCGTCAT
>CACRXK020013399.1:0-14081 GCA_902702795.2 Paramuricea clavata
TATATATATATATATATATATATATATATATATATATATATATATATATATATATATATATATATATATATATATATATATATATATATATATATATATATATATATATATATATATATATATATATATATATATATATATACTAATAAGGCAGTAATCTATTGCAGTCGTGTCCTCGTTAGTATTCTTTATATAATGAATACTAATAAGGCAGTATATCTATCGAATTTGTAGTCGTGTTTGAAGCCGTTTAATAAACTCGCAGGTCGTGTTTTATTATAGGTCTAAAGCCACTCGCACTGCGCGCTCGTGGCTTTAAACCTAATAAAACACTCCTGCTCGTTTATTAAACAGTACTTAAAACATGAGTAGGAGTGTTTTATCAGATATATGGTAACTTAAAATACGACTACAAAAGATGCTGTCTCTGGCGTCTCATTAGTATTCATTATATAAGAATATGAATTAGGATGAACAATAATTATATAATGCCACATGTGTTTTATCAGATATAAAGTCAATCCACATGACATATTATGACTGACATGATTTGCCACAAGGTTTATGAATTATTAATGAGTATTTTAAATATACATAATTTATTACTCTTACTGTAGTTACTGGCATCAATAATAGAGAGTTTAAGTTCGACTTCCAATACCAATACCGATACCAATGTCACTTCCGTTCTCATTTTGGTACCGGGAATTTTATAGCGTTAAGTTATCACGACAGATAAAGTATAGAAAGTATAGAACACATTAATCGTAACCGAAAATGTGCGGTATACTAAACGGCAGGTGAGCTAAAATTCCGACTAAAACATGACTCAGGCGATGCTAATAAACAAATAGTTTACATGTTTAAAAATTATGTAAAAATTATCGTAAAAATTATGAAATATCCGATTTATATGAGTTTATCTTACAATTCCCCCGCCTTCCAATACAAGGCCGACTTCGGTAGTGGTGACTTGCAATACACTTGTCCTCGTGCTTCTTGCGAGCAGAGAGCATGCGCATGACATGTTGTTAGTATCGGTATTGGTATCGGAAGTCGAACTTAAACTCTCTAATATACCGTAAGCCTCCGACTATAAGCCGGAGGATGGACGATCTTTTGTGTTAGTGTAATAGTGATAAACATTTAGTAATAGTAATTAGTGATAAACAAGTGTTAAGCATAGTAATAATACGGTAGTGATTAATAGTGGTAATAGTGATAAACAATAGTGATAAACAAGTGGGCTTATATTCGGGTGGGCTTATATTCGGGAGGGCTTTGGTGAGCTTTGATGAGGTGAGCGTGAGGACTTATATTCGGAGGCTTACGGTACATGAATGGGTCATTTCAGAACCCCCCCAAATAGGAAATTTCTGCTGTCTAGAGGGGGAGGGAAGAAACAGGGTAGAGCCGGGGTTAACTTTCAATTTTGTGCATGAGGAAGGTATGAATGTTTGTCGGGATGACCCAATCTGTGATTAACACTCAGCAACAGCTAGACTCTGTAGCTCAGTAAATGGGGCACAATGCAACTTAAACTATAATGTGTTTGTCAAGCTGATTTTCTGGGGGGTGCGGGGTGCGCCCAGAAATGTTGCACCCCCTCAAAGGCATTTGGCACCCCCTCAAAGGCATTTGGCACCCCCGCTAAATTTGTAAAATACTACTAAATTTACTACTAAATTTGTAAAATTACCAAATATTATGGTCTCAGATCTCGCCATGCAGGCCTAGAAAACAAATTTTGTTAAACTTTTTCCTTGGCCTTTCCGGGCGTTGCCACCACGCCCCGGCTAAAGCAAGCAGCAGCACCCCCCAGATATTTATCCACCCCCCCCCAAACGAAAATATGAAAATCTGTCTCTGCCTGTAACAGATTTACAAGGTATGTGATTAATTAATGTGAAAATTATGGGGATTTCATCCAACTAGGCCCTGTTGGTGGATATGCATTTCGCTCAACTGGTTTTCAAAACAAGTAAATATTATCGCTTGAGAACATTGCTACCGTGGTATATGCCACTTTCAGAATTTTTCTATTGTTTTCCTCCTTTTCCATGTTGCAGTAACAATTTAGACAGAGTTTGTGTCCGATTAATCTGATGTCGCTATTTCGTTTTTGATATGTCACCATTTCAAAGCAATGTCGCCTGTCAGAATTTACCGTAACACTGGGCCTCACTACATGCAATGTCAATTGTGTGCATATATATAGTCCTTCTCTTGCCCAACAGACTGTGACTGTTGGAAGCAAAGTTGTTTTAAATTATTTAATACATATGTTATGTTTAGTTTTGTGGCCGTTTTGTCATTTTCCAGATTACTTGTTAGTCAATTGTAGATATTATGTACCGATCAATTCAAAACTTCAACATGCCCTCTCCCGAGATTTTGAACTTTTTGAAATTTGACTGATCAAATTCTCCACCCCCTGTGCAAAAAATGTCTTCATATGCCACCGTAAAAAGAAATTAAGTGTTCATATGCCTCACCTTCAGTAAATGTAGATGGTGCTTATAGACAGTTTTTTTTGGTGAGATAGCAAAGTCACTTGAACAGTTTGGAAACCTTATGGAAATTTAACAGTTTTACACAATTTTATAGTACATATCTTCAAATGAAGCACATACTAGCTTTTCCATGTACTACGTTTCTTTGAGCCAGTTTTTCTCAAAATTGAGCCCTTTTCCCTCGAAATCTGAGAAACTGTATTCACTGCCATTGCAAACTCTTTTCTGTTTAATTAATAAATAGCGAAAACAGGCAAAATTTTAAGACTTCCGGTTCAAATTCCCCACCCTTATCAAATAGTACCTCACTGCATGGAAGACTTAGAACGTCAAATTCCCTACTCCCTGGAGAAGACTTGAAGTCAACTTTCCGGGGATGTTGAAGTTTCAAATTGATTGGTACATTATTTATTGTACCGATTTTTTCTCAACATGATCGGGTGATGGGAAATGAAAATAAAATTGGGGATGGCCTTTCTAGATATTTTCATGTGTGGGGACAAAATTTTAAGACACACAAAAATAGTATATAAATCGAATAAACAAGAAAAAAGCTATTTAATTATTAAAGCTGACACAATGGCATCCACAATTTGAGTTTTCAAGCAAGTAGGCCTGGGAAAACCCCGCTTTCATTTGTTTTCCCGCGTCTATTCCCGTTTCCTAGGAATATTAATTGTGAATTTGTAAAAATTATAAGGTTTTACAGAAGAAGCCAGGAGGTTTATACATTCATATAAACACAATCAAGCATAGCAATAAGCGTCAATTACACGTCCTAAATGATCAACTTGATATTCAGTGAGAATTTAGACATTTATTTACATTAAGAAAAGCTGAACTATAAACAATGTCAACAATTGATGTATATCGATTAGCGACATGCATGTGACAACATCAAGTTTGAATATATTTAAAACAAAATCATTTATGAACGTATATAAAGCTTTCAACAGTCCTAATGTTAAAGAAACATAAACGTTTTATCTATAGTTCAAACTAAACACAGAACAAATTAAGGAAACATACCATGAAGAATATAAACCTTTGATAACCATTTCACTGTCACTCCACTTCGCCTGTCCTTCATATTTACACTGCCTGCCGCCACAAAACATCGAGCATTGAACTGAACCTGACGTAATGTAACGCAAAGATTCCGAAACTTTCGAATACTTCGGTCCACAGTCCATTTTATGAGTAGACTTACTTCTACGTTGCTTTCTTTCTGAGTTTTTGTTCCACATCTCCATGTTTAATGTTTTTGTCTTTTTGATTGTGAAAATTAAAAATATTTGTTTTCATGTTCTAGCCTGCGAGCAGGCAATCTCGTTTCATACCTAGCGCAGGCGGGGCCTACATGATAAATCCAAGATGGCGGTACAAGAGTGCAGAACCATAGTGCAGAACAGTGAAGGTAAATACTATTTCGCTGACCTCAGAATGACATTTCGTCAAAAATTTTTTCTTCAAGATTGGTTTAGAAACAAATTTGGAGTAGGGTTAGGTTAGGTTAGGGTTAGGGTTAGGGTAAGGATTAAGGTTAGGGTTAGTGTTTGGAATAATAGGGTTAGTGTTAGTAAGACCGTTGCTTTATAATACGTTTTGTCACTTTGAGGCCAGCGAAATAATCTCTTCCAACAGTGAAATGAATATAACTGGAACGCTACCTTCAACCGGAAGCTTGATGCTCAATTATGCAAGTCACCCCCAGTCTTTCCACGTAAAAACAAACACGGCCAAACAAAATATTTTTATGCGATTTCGTCTAATCGGGTCGAAACTCCTAAAAAAACTCGTTTTAGGGGAGATAAAAACTAATTTTGTCATTACCTTCGGCTAGTTGAAACATTCTTGATGTGTAGTCTAGGACCTGTATATGAGTTTGTATGCGTTTCATTTACCACAGGTAATCTCAACTGTTTTAGGGTAAAATGACCATGGCGGTCAACATGGCATATGTGCCAAAACCTGAATCCTGGACGAAAGTCCTGAAAATGACCCCGCCCTGAAACGGCAGTGCCGACATAGCTCTAACTTCCGAAAAGTAAAAGCGACAGCCTTTCTGAAGTGCTTATAGTGTTTAGACGGGTTGCTTTTAGGGGTGGTTATTGGAAGGAAAAATTTGTGGAAGTATAATATTTTACAAGAAAATGACCATTTATCACCCCAGGTAAATTGCTGATTATGCAGAAAATAACTAATATACATGGCAGAAATAAAATATCCTTATTTCCTAAAAAAAATTACCATGGAATGAAAAACTATGCTTAATTTAATATAATTATTGCAGTTTTCATAAGGATAGTCACTGTTTTCTATAAATATAATATATTTTATTTCACTTAACCCCACGAAAACACGATTTCGGCCATATTTTGCCGTCTTGTTTGCTTTATATCGCTGTGTCTCGCAAATAACATCCACTTGTTGTACTTTTACATAATGGCAAATGGCTAAAGGAGATTTCAACCAAGTTTCGGCAAGTTTTGGAGCAGTGCAGTGTATTTTATCTTCGATATTGTGTCCTTCGATATTTCGTCCATATGCCGCCATTTTAATGGCTTGCCGATTCTCTGCCCGATAAATGCCACTTCTTCGTCTTCATATGTATTTAGATTACAGTATCCAAGAGTACTTCATTGTAGAATAGTCCTAAAAGAAAAATTGAAAAAAATACTTGCACTTTGAAGGAAAAAACCTCCCACAACAAATTCAGGATAGGAATAAAAACAAATAATTTGAAAGTCACGCGCAATCTTCGCGAAAATTCCTCGTGGCTACTTGACAGGGGGGGGGCGAATATTTTCACGAAACGTTATTCCCACAGCAACCTAACTGGATATCTAGATATATGATATTTATTGCATTTTTATGATTGATAATAAAAATACGTAAATATTTAATGTTTTTAATTTTTATTTTTAAATCATAAGATACAATAAATACAATATATTTAGTTTAAAATTAAACTTGAATTGCTGTGGTGGCGAACAACGTCTCGTGAAAATATTCGCCCCCCCCTGTCAAGGAATTTTCGCGAAGATTGCGCGTGACTTTCAAATGATTTGTTTTTATTCCTATCTGAATTTGTTTTGGGAGGTTTTTTCCTTCAAAGTGCAAGTAATTTTTTCAATTTTTCTTTTAGGACTATTCTACAGCGAACTACTCTTGGATACTATAACCTAAATACATATGAAGACAAAGAAGTGGCATTTATCGGGCAGAGAATCGGCGAGCCATTAAAATGGCGGTATATGGACGAAATATCGAAGGACACAATATCGAAGATAAAATACACTGCACTGCTCTAAAACTTGCCGAAACTTGGTTCAAATCTCTTTTAGCCATTTGCCATTATGTAAAAGTACAACAACTGGATGTTATTTGCGAGACACGGCGATATAAAGCGAACAAGACGGCAAAATATGGCTGAAATCGTGTTTTCGTGGGGGGTAAGTGAAATAAAATATATTATATTTATAGAAAACAGTGACTATCCTTATGAAAACTGCAATAATTATATTAAATTAAGCATAGTTTTTCATCCCATGGTAATTTTTTTTAGGAAATAAGGATATTTAATTTCTGCCAGGCATATTAGTTATTTTCTGCATAATCAGCAATTTACCTGGGGTGATAAATGGTCATTTTCTTGTAAAATATTATACTTCCACAAATTTTTCCTTCCAATAACCACCCCTAAAAGCAACCCGTCTAAACACTGTAAGCACTTCAGAAAGGCTGTCGCTTTTGCTTTTCGGAAGTTAGAGCTATGTCGGCACTGCCGTTTCAGGGCGGGGTCATTTTCAGGACTTTCGTCCAGGATTCAGGTTTTGGCACATATGCCATGTTGACCGCCATGGTCATTTTACCCTAAAACAGTTGAGATTACCTGTGGTAAATGAAATGCATACAAACTCATATACAGGTCCTAGACTGGGGAAAAACGTAGAGCCCAGGCCGGCCAGGCATGAAGTTTTCATTTACCATGTTGGGAGATGTTTTTTTCTATAATTGAGGCATTTTTGTGCAATCTAGTCACTTAGGAATGGGAATGAAACAAACAAACACGGGAATGAATGAAACAAACAAACCTATGAAATGGGAATGAATGAAACAAATAAACCTATGAAATATATCGATGTGATAGAACAAGGGGACAGAAAGGAGGTGGTGTAGCAATATTTATTAAGAATATTAACCTCATTTGTAAAAGAATTTCCCTGGACATTAATGCAGATAACATAGTCATAGAATATGTTTGTTTAGAAGTGAAATACATTCTGCTGGGTCGAAAACGGCATTTGTTGTTTTATACCGTCCTCCGAACTCCCCTGTTAGACTGTATAATAGCATTCAGTGCAAACTTGATCGAGGCTGCATCAAGCCAGCACAATGAAGTTGTGGTCGCCGGTGACTTTAACATTGACCTGTTTAAAAACACTGATGACAAATTATCTAAGGTATTTCAGGACGCAGGTTTTACGCAGCTAGTTAAGGATGCTACACGTGTGTCTGATGGAACTGAAACTTTAATCGATCATGTTTATACTACACATTCAGATAGGATAATTAATATCAAAGTGCCTATATACGGTTTAACTGACCATTATCCGGTGTGCTTCATACATAAGGCAAGCAGAGCAAACCGACGGAAAAACTGTCATGAGTCAATAACTTATAGAAATTACAAACAATTCAATGAACATGAGTTTCTAAACGATTTAAACAATGTTCCATGGTCACTGTTGGATGCATTTAATGACGTAAACGAAATGTTTGCCACTTGGGAATCCCTTTTCATTAACATTGTAGATCAACACGCTCCCATTGTATCTCGCAGAATTAAAAACAAAAAACTTAATGAGTGGATGACCGCAGAAATTATGCAACAGATACGCATCAGAGATCGATTAAAATCGCGAAGTAAATCGAATATTCTCGCCAGAGTAATGTATAAACGAGTACGAAATCATGTGGTCAAACTCATTAACAATGCTAAGTCTAACTACTTTATACAACAAATTATGGAGAATAAAGACAATGTCAAAAACCTTTGGAAAGTTCTAAAGCGTGTTGTACCAATTACGCCGTTACAATTACAACCACAGCAAATTGAAGTAGATGGTAGGTTTATATCAGATCCGGTAGAAATCTCAAATGCTTTTAACCAATATTTTACATCACTTCCACAATCTATAAACTTGAATATAAGGGCAGATAACCCTGAGATGACTGCTCATTTCGATGATTTACTCCATGAATTTATAGTGACCCGTTCAAGCAATTCTCCACCTCTCTTTGAAATTCCACCGATCCACTTGATATTAAAACTATCCCTTCTAACAAAGCAACGGGCTTAGACGGAATCAGCATTCGCCTTTTAAAAGCAGCCTTACCAGCAATATCTTCAAGTTTGGTAAATATATATAATGCCAGTATCACAAGTGGGATTTTCCCTGATGAATTCAAAAGAGCTAAAGTTACCCCCTGTCATAAAAAAGAATCGACCCACGAAAGAGGCAATTTTCGGCCAATCTCTGTTTTATCTATGCTCTCGAAACCACTTGAACGACATGTTTCATTATCATTCTGCGAGCACTTGAGATCCCATGATCTGCTGTATTTAAACCAGTCCGGGTTTAGATCACATCACTCGTGTGAAACTGCCCTTATTAACATAACTGACAAGTGGCTCAAAGCAATGGATGATGGTGAACTTATTGGGGCTGTCTTCATGGATTTTAGTAAGGCGTTTGATTTAGTCAATCATGATGTACTTCTAAGGAAACTTGCTAAATACCATATTAGTCAACAGGCCTTGCAGTGGTTTACATCCTATTTAGATGGTCGCTCTCAACAATGTTCTGTATTAGGATCACTTTCAAGTTCTCTGATGTTGGAACGAGGAGTTCCACAAGGATCGATATTGGGACCCATACTCTTTTCCATATATATAAATGACCTGCCAATGTCACTTGGAGAAGCTAACGCGGATATTTATGCGGATGATACAACACTTTGGTCGAGTAGCAAGTCGTGTGATGAAATCCAGCAAACATTACAAAACGCATTGGACATTACAGAATAATGGCTCACAGTCAACAATATGGTATCAAATACTACTAAAACAAAGAAATTATTGATTGGAACAGTGCAAAAACTTCGTCATTCTGACAAAGATGAATTGGATCTCTACCTGAATGGAACTAAGCTCGGTGAGATCAAAAACGAAAAGCTTTTGGGAATCAAACTTGATAAACATTTAAAATGGAACAAACACATTGAGTATTTGATTAGAAAACTAAACTCTAGAATTTGTCTCCTGAAAAGGGCGAAAGAACATCTAACAATTCACTGTAGAAAGTTACTCTACAATGCGATTATAAAACCTATCCTATAGAGTATTGCTTTACTGTTTTGGGCAATTGCTCCAAAGAACAACTCATGAGAATATTGAAAATCCAAAAACGATGTGCAAGTCTGATACTCAATGCTAATTTCCGCGATAACTCTGTCAAACTATTTACAGAATTAGGATGGCTGCCAATTTCCGACACTATAAACTGCCGAAAGCTTTATATGTTACATAAAATTAGTTTAGGGCATTGCCCAGATTATTTTTCGGAATACATACGTTATCTGAAAGATTCGCATAATTACAATACTAGAGCATCAACCAATAGAAATATGCTGTAATACCTACTTACAAAAAGGTATCAGGATCGCGAATGTTTCAAACAAGCGCAATTCGCCTCTGGAACACTGTAAGTTGAAGTCTCTCTCCGAGACATGCTCTCGCACAAACAATTTGTGAACAAATTAGAACAGAAGCGTCTACTAGAGAACGCTCAATTGCAACACTTTAGCATAGAGACTACATTTTAGTATATATTTTTTCTAAATTGTATTTATATATATATATATATATATATATATATATATATATATATATATATATATATATATATATATATATATATATATATATATATATATATTTGAAAAATATGCCTGGTCTAGTATTCGAAAGGTCATAGGTTCGTTTCCCACCGTGGCCAGGCATAATTTTCAAGCTTGGCCGGTTTGGATATACACTCAGAGTAACATCACAAGCATCAGTGTCTATATTGTTGCATCTTTGCCCACACAGACAAGCAATTTTTCCTTGTCAAGTTTTCCTGGTTCAAAATTCGGCATGACCACGTTTTGAACCAGTCTCCTTGTCAAGGAAAACTTGTCATTTTTTTCGCATACACACAAGCAAATAAAATGTGTCAAGGAAAAATTACTCGTCTGTGTGGGACTTAAGTGTAACCCTTACATGTTGAAAACCACAGCACAAACCATGTAAGAGTCATTTTTTCAGTACTACAGTACCAATAAAGCCAAATTGGCTGCTCACAATATATGTATGTTGTAACTATTATAGATTTCCAATGAAAGATAAGCCTGCCTTAGAGCAGTGGGTGAGTGGGAGCATTTTGTTCAAGAAGCCAATAGGCCCAATATACTTAAAGAACCATGGAGGGCAACCAGTACTAGCCGTATTTGTAGCCACCACTTCCAAGTAACAGATTACATCATCCCTCCTTCAGTGAATGGGTCATGTCGACTATAAAAGTATGTCATACCATCAAAGTCCCATGACGCAGCAACCATGTTGTATACGACGATACCCAACAAAACAAGATGCAGGCTGGACCTGTCGAACAAGAGACCAATCCCCCCAACTGATTTGATGACAAAAAAACGCCAAAACTGCATATATAGAAGAAAAAAGAGATGAGTTACAAACAAAACTTAGACAAAAAATTCGCAACTTACAACAGCAATTACGAAGGTCAAAACAGAAAGTCAAAACTATGAACGAAGCCATCAAAGTGTTGGAAGAAAGATCACTGATAACTACAATCAACATTTGAAAATAAACATCTTCAATTTCTGTATAATTTCAAAAACTTAAAGGCATCACCATCAGGAAGGAGATATTCGGATGAAATAAAAGAGTTTGCTGTGACTTTATACTTTTACTCACCGAAAGCATACAAATATGTTAGATCCATTATCCCATTGCCAAATCAATCTTTGATAAGAAAATGGTCAACTTCGTTTAAATGTGACCCAGGTTTAATATGGCTTCCGAGGCATTACTTTTTCTGTTGGTCGGAACGAGAAGTCATCGGAAATGTCCCATTGGATACTTTTTAGGACATAAAATCAGCGCCAAAGACCAGGCAAAATTAGTATCGAAGTCATTGGAAATGGCAGCAAAGGCTGGACTAAAGGTATGGTCGGTGACAGCAGATGGCACAGCAGTCAACCTTAGAACATTTGAAATTCTCGGTTGTAGTTTTAATGGCAGTTACAATGAGATGACCACTTCAATTATTCATCCAACTACTGGTGAAGAAGTTTTTATCATTCTTGACCCCTGCCACATGCTTAAACTTGCTCGTAATGCTTTGGCACACCTTGGGACCATTGTTGATGGTGAGGGAAATGCAATAAGGTGGCACCACATTGAGGAACTTCAAAAGTTACAAGAAGTGGAAGGACTGAATCTCCTTCTCGTATTTTAAATACTACATCAATGATCTCCCTAAATGTCAAGTGAGTTTGTATGCATTTCATGCGAGTTTGTATGCATTTCAATATGAGTTTGTATGCATTTCATTTAGGACAGATAATCTCAACTGTTTTGGGGCAAGTTGACCATGACGGTCAACATGGTAACGCTGCCCGAACCCCAATCCGGGGCGAAACGTCCGAAACTGACCACACCCAAAAACGGCGCTTTCGCCATACTGCTATCTACCAAACCATAAAAGCTTTGGCTATTCTGAGGTGCTTATATGGTTCAGAGATGGTACTTTTGGGGGTGGTTATTGGTAATTGTGAAATGCCTAGCACTAATATTTCACAAGAAAATGACCATGCAATAATCATAGTTTAATAGCATTTACCGAGCTTGCTGTTGGCGTATTCGGCAAAGGCGCTGCGTGCGGAAAGTGAAACGCAATCGGTGTCGGGATGTGTTTTGTCTGACTTAGCATTGAATTTCTTTTTCCGACTTTTCTAACTCTCAAAAGGTTAGGGGTTAGGGTTAGAGAAGGGTTTTGGGTTGGGGATCGGTTTATCTTATAAAAATTCAACTTTAACAATAATCACTGTACTTCCGGCCATTTAGTATTTCAGATAAACCGTGACCGACTGCCGGTCATATAGTCACTTCGACCATATATCATGAAGCAGGAAAGGCATCGTCATTTACCACATTTGTCAACAAGGGTGGTTTGCAGATCCCATCAACATCTGTGTTTCGAACGGTCGAATACTGCACGTTTTCAAAGCTACTGTTACGGGTAAAGACGGCAAACAAATAAGCAACGAGGGAAACCTGAAGAAAAAAATGATTGTGAACGTCTTCCAACATTTCACATTGGACTCAACATCTGAGCTGTTTACAGACCATGAAGATGATGACAACGAAATTCTAGTTGACGACCACAGAACAAATTTAATGAAACATATCGCGGACAAATACTGTGGATTTCGATTTACCGTTCCAGGCCTTCCGTTTCCGGTGATTGTTTTCGCGTTAAAACAAGCGCGTTGCTAAGGGCCATTGTCAATGTTACTAAGTGCAAAATGGCGCGCATTTTATATAATTTAACAGTAACGGTATAACGGAATGAGTCGCTAATACAGCAAGTTTATGGATTTAATATGTGGAGTGTCAGCAGCAGTGGTAGGAGTTTTGTGAACGGGAAAGCGTTGTCAAAAGAGTTAAGATCTCTAATTATTGATAAAATTATAAGGAAAGAAGGAAATACTTTAACTGGTCAATTCAATAGCTCGTACTCTGCCATCGCGCGTTCTGTCGGTGTCAGCCATGTAACCGTTGCAAAAGTTTGGAAACAATTTTGCAGTACAAGATCTCTTTCTCCAAAGAAAAACTCCATTGCACGTCCTGGTCATCTCCTAGTCATCGATATTTATGCTTGATTGAAGCATTAAAGCGAGAGAAACCAACAATTTCATACGATGAAATTTTGGAACAATTGTACGAATTTGGCGACTTACCGTTTGGCACAGTTCATCATAGACTATTGCGATCAGCGATGGACGTGTGTACATCGAGCTCCGATAATGAACTCAGCAATGACTGCGATATTCTAGCCTGAGTGTCAGACGAATAACGAATTATATTCGTCTGAGAACATTCGTCACTAATCTTGCCTGCTCTAATTAGCATAATTTAGCATAATCTAGCATAAATATTTGCATAATTACGTATCTGAGAAAAACAAAATGGCGTTTGCTATGAGCGACACTGAGTTTCGAACGACCATGTGAGCGATAATATCCTTTGGACGAGTACCGCATTGCATTTCCCACAGGTTTTTTTTTATATTTTAAACCGATGAGCTGCACTCTTTGTCGTGGTATAATAGAGAAAGCTTATCAGCGTTACCTGGTAGATGGAAAGGCAAAGTTCGATGTACGTGCTTCTCTCTCTGGTCTGCCTTTTGCCGTAGAAATCGACTCTGTATATATTTGTAAATCGTGTTTGGACAAGCTAAAGAAACTTGACAATCTAAAAAGACAGGAACGGGAACTGCTTTCTATACTAAAAGGGCTTGTCACTTCGAGTAAACGCGTCCTAGAAACTGGCGAAAGTTCTCTTGCCAGCTCGCCGCCAGAATCGCTTGAACGTGTTAATATAGCGAAAAGAACATGTATTGAATCTACGTTTAGACCGTTTGTAGCACCTTTATCACCTGTATCAGTGCAAACTGGTTGTTGGTCGTCGATTCCTAGTGTAGAAAGCCCTTCTTCATCGCGTGATAGCTCGGTTGTTCACCATTCGACACCAAGTAAACAGCCAGACACATTCCCAACAAGCTCACGACAATCTGGTGTTGTAACTGTAAAGTTACAGTGGTCAAATGATAAAAAAAATCAAAAAAAAAAAAAAATCTTCCAAAATCTTCCGCTAAAGATCTTCAAACGATTGTCAAGGAGTTACTACATCAACAGGCTCTGGTCAGAGTACCTGGGAGGTCTTATAGCTTTTATGGGGGGGTTAAATCTAGCTTGTTAGCTGGATTTGCTTTGCAAAAGATGTATCATTGGATAGATGAACACAAGAAAAATATTATACTGCAAAGAAGGGCTAGATGATAGAAATAGCATCCTTGCAGACAATAGCATGCATACTGTAAGATAAGACTTTGGTATTAAATAATACTGGGATTTCCATTTCATGTTAAGCATTGACTTCATATTAGTCATTTACAGTTATTAATGAACTGAAATGACATTTGGTGCACCCAGGCCTTCCCAAGAAAGGTGTGTAATCATACACACACACACACCACTAAGTTTGGCATGGCACTCCTGTCCTTAATATTATCATTATAAAACTTTGCAGCCAATGGCTGAAATGAGTCAAATATTACAATATTAGTACTAACTATTGATTTACAACTAAGGATGATAAAACTATTTATATATATATATATATTGTATATATATATATATATATATTGTATATAGGAA
>CACRXK020013400.1:0-14080 GCA_902702795.2 Paramuricea clavata
CAATGTGGATTGCCTCTTCCCAATAAGAAATTTTAATTTACATGTTAGCCACGGTTTGTCGCACGCCAGAGTTTCATCCATCATGCATAACCTCAGCAACCAACCTGTCTTATATTTTCTCAAACTTATTTGCGCATTTTAACCCTTTCTCATCCAGAAAAAGTTTGGGAAAAATTTTTGGGACCCTTTATTTTTACAGGAAAACTTTGACTTCCCCCACAAACATTTTTGGGGGTGCAAACTTTTGAGTTCACTAACCCAGCCCACTCCAACCACATATCGGTCAGCACGTCAGTGTCTGAACAGTGTGACAGTCAGTGTGACAAAGAGTATTTGGGTCAGTCTAAACGCCAGTTTGGTACACGGCTAAAAAAACATCAAAAGGCTGTTTCAACTTTAGACAAGGGAAAATCAGCTTTAGCCGAACATGTATGTTACACCAAACACGAGATTGCGTGGGAAAACTCTAAAGTAATTACCACAAACAATCGCTATGGTCAAAGACTTTGCCTAGAAGCGTGGCATATAATTATGAGTCATCATGCTTTGAATAGGGATGACGGCGCCTATTTGCCAGAGGAATATATGCATCTTCTTGGCAGGTGACGTCATCCCTTGGGTATTTTTAAATTGTGGCTGATTCATTCATTAATTTATCACAAATAGGTAATCTAAACAACATGCAACCATCTTGAAAAATAGATTGTAAATGCAATAATTTGATTTCAGCTAATTTGTAAGCTTTTTTGTTTTTACAACTTATTTGTCAAAAGAATATTCGATTTGGTGCTACATTTGATGTGCTTTGCACAATCTGTCCAAAACTTATGCCCTGCACTAAAGGCTGGCCAATTTGAACCAGAAGATGGATTCCGATTACACGTGGGATCTGTTCTCGACACGCTCACAAATTCTGCAAGGGCACAGTCCTCTGCTTCAGTTCAATTGTGCCGTTTTACAGTGGATTTTGCTTCGAGGAATTTCAACGGTTTAGGAGAAGTACAAACCCTTGCCTGCGGCATCTAAAAGCAAAATTAATCTAATGTCTAATGAAGCGTATATCATTTTAAATTTGAAACATCTTCAAGCGCAGCATGTCCAAAGTAAGTAGTAAAATGTCAGAGACACTTTGTTTTGCACTTCACAGAAGAGGCTATAAAGCATCGTTTCTTTCTTGTTGGCTTTAGAGATGCAATCGTTTGTTTATTCCGCCGGGCCCGAGTATTATCTTCGTCACTTGGGATTATTGATTCCTTTTATAAAACACACAATAGTACATGATTTATGTGACGTGCTTCGTAGAAAATGTAAACAGTGATAATCAATTAACAATGCGAAGCACGTTACATCGAAATGGCGCGTCTTGGCGCCATCAGAAGGTCTGCCGTCGTGACATGGCGCCAGCCGGCGAAAATTGAAAAGTATCAAATTTCAAATCCATTTTCTGGACTTGGTTGCAGAGCAACGAGATCAAATTTGGCATTAAAAAAGCGGAATTTATCTTCTTCGTATTGAGAGCTTCTTTTGTATTTTTTATTTAATATTATGATGAAAACGTTTATGATGTTTAAAGGCAAATATACGCACAATGTACACAAACACGATTTAGCATGTGTGATTAAGCAAGAAATAGAATATTAGCCTTTTTAGGAGATGATAAATGTCAACCCCTACAGGGTAAAGCGCTTCGACCATTAAATACTACGTATTCGCGTTCGTAAGTACATTTTTTAATAGAAGGAAAACATATGAAATATAAATACAACTTTACCGAAAATTAAAAATTGACAATTTTGAACCGATTTCGTGGTTGTTTTATTCCTGGAGCAAGAAATAAATTGCAATTGTTTTTGCAATAAATTAAAGCTCAATGTTTGCTTCTTCAACGAAGGTATTAACCTTTTTTGTTGTATTCGTATTAAATCAAATATATGTAAGTGATCACAAGTCATTTTCCAGCCGTGATCACTGGTCCGTGAAAGCACTATAAAGCCACATCTTTGTTCTTGTCGAAACAATTATAAAAGAAGAAAAATAATAAAATCATATATTACAATTTTTTTTAAATCATATAAAAAGCTTGCCTTTTTGAACACAATTTATTCAAGGTGCTAATACAAACAAAATTCTGTTATTTTATTGTTTAACTGACGCGCCCGAGGAGAAAAGAAAATTTGAGCGCAATACATTATGGAAAAACGTTCGCTACTCCTTTGGCTGGGTCTGCTGTGCTGTTGGATTTTGTTGGTTCTGTTGGATTTTGTTGGGTCTGTTGGATTTTGTTGTGTCTGTTGTGCTGTTGAGTTTTGTTGGGTCTGTTAGGTTTTGCTGTGCTGTGCTGTGCTGTGCTGTTGGGTTTTGTTGGGTCTGTTGTGCGGTTGGGTTTCGCTGTGCTGTTGGATTTTGTTGGATTTTGTTGGGTTTTGTTGGGATTTGTTGGGTTTTGTTGGGTCTGTTGAGTTTTGTTGAGTCTGTTGTGCTGTGGGTTTTGTTGGGTCTGTTGGGTTTTGCTGTGCTGTTGGGTTTTACTGGGTCTGTTGGGTTTTGTTGGGTCTGTTGTGCTGTTGGGTTTTGTTGGGTCTGTTGGGTTTTCCTGTGCTCTTGGGTTTTGTTGGGTCTGTTGAGTTTTGTTGGGATTTGCTGTGCTGTTGGGTTTTGTTGGGTTTGTTAGGTTTGTTGCGCTGTTGGGTTTTGTTGGGTCTGTTAGGTTTTGCTGTGCTGTTGGGTCTGTTGTGTTGTTGGGTTTTGTTGGGTTTTGCTGTGCTGTTGGGTTTTGTTGGGTCTGTTGGGTTTGTTGGGTTGTTGCAAACCCAACAACACCCAACAGCACAGGCTGTGCTGTTGGGTTTTGTTGGGTTTGTTGTGCTGTTCGGTCTGTTGTGCTGTTGGGTTTTGTTGTGTTGTGTTGTGTTGTGTTGTGTTGTGTTGTGTTGTGTTTTGCTGTGCTGTTGGATTTTGTTGGGTTTTGATGTGCTGTTAGGTTTTGTTGAGTTTTGATGTGCTGCATGTTGGGTTTTCTTAGGTTTTGCTGTGCTGTTGGGTTTTGTTGTGTATGTTGTGCTGTTGGGTTTATTGGGTTTTGCTGTGCTGTGCTGTTGGGTTTTGTTGTGTTTGTTGTGCTGTTGGGTTTGTTTGATTTTGCTGTGCTGTTGGGTTTTGTTAAGTTTGTTGTGCTGTTGGGTTTTGTTGGGTCTGTTGTGCTGTTGGGTCTGTTGTGCTGTTGGGTTTTGTTGGGTCTGTTGGGGTTTGCTGTGCTGTGCTGTAGGGTTTTGTTGGGTCTGTTGAGTTTTGTTGAGTTTTGCTGTGCTGTTGGGTTTTGTTGGGTTTGTTGCGCTGTTGGGTTTTGTTGGGTCTGTTAGGTTTTGCTGTGTTGTTGGGTTTTGATGGGTCTGTTTGTACTGTTGGGTCTGTTGTGCTGTTGGGTCTGTTGTGCTGTTGGGCTTTGTTGGGTTTTGCTGTGCTGTTGGGTTTTGTTGGGTCTGTTGGGTTTGTTGGGGCCTGCTAGGTTTTGCTGTGCTGTTGGGTTTTGTTGGGTTTTGTTGTGTTGTGTTGTGTTGTGTTATGTTGTGTTGTGTTGTGTTGCGTTGCGTTGCGTTGTGTTGTGTTGTGTTTTGTTTTGCTGTGCTGTTGGATTTTGTTGGGTTTTGATGTGCTGTTAGGTTTTGTTGAGTTTTGCTGTGCTGCATGTTGGGTTTTCTTAGATTTTGCTGTGTTGTTGGGTTTTGTAGTGTTTGTTGTGCTGTTGGGTTTGTTGGGTTTTGCTGTGCTGTTGGGTTTTGTTGTGTTTGTTGTGCTGTTGGGCTTGTTGGGTTTTGCTGTGCTGTTGGGTTTTGTTGTGTTTGATGTGCTGTTGGGTTTTGTTATGTTTGTTGTGCTGTTGGGTTTTGTTGGGTCTGATGTGCTGTTGGATTTTGTTGGGTTTTGATGTGCTGTTAGGTTTTGTTGAGTTTTGCTGTGCTGCATGTTGGGTTTTCTTAGGTTTTGCTGTGCTGTTGGGTTTTGTTGTGTATGTTGTGCTGTTGGGTTTATTGGGTTTTGCTGTGCTGTGCTGTTGGGTTTTGTTGTGTTTGTTGTGCTGTTGGGTTTGTTTGATTTTGCTGTGCTGTTGGGTTTTGTTGTGTTTGTTGTGCTGTTGGGTTTTGTTGGGTCTGTTGGGTTTGTTGGAGCCTGCTAGGTTTTGCTGTGCTGTTGGGTTTTGTTGGGTTTTGTTGTGTTGTGTTGCGTTGCGTTGCGTTGTGTTGTGTTGTGTTGTGTTGTGTTGTGTTTTGTTTTGCTGTGCTGTTGGATTTTGTTGGGTTTTGATGTGCTGTTAGGTTTTGTTGAGTTTTGCTGTGCTGCATGTTGGGTTTTCTTAGATTTTGCTGTGTTGTTGGGTTTTGTAGTGTTTGTTGTGCTGTTGGATTTGTTGGGTTTTGCTGTGCTGTTGGGTTTTGTTGTGTTTGATGTGCTGTTGGGTTTTGTTATGTTTGTTGTGCTGTTGGGTTTTTTTGGGTCTGATGTGCTTTTGGATTTTGTTGGGTTTTGATGTGCTGTTAGGTTTTGTTGAGTTTTGCTGTGCTGCATGTTGGGTTTTCTTAGGTTTTGCTGTGCTGTTGGGTTTTGTTGTGTATGTTGTGCTGTTGGGTTTATTGGGTTTTGCTGTGCTGTGCTGTTGGGTTTTGTTGGGTTTGTTGTGCTGTTGGGTTTGTTTGATTTTGCTGTGCTGTTGGGTTTTGTTAAGTTTGTTGTGCGGTTGGGTTTTGTTGGGTCTGTTGTGCTGTTGGGTCTGTTGTGCTGTTGGGTTTTGTTGGGTCTGTTGGGGTTTGCTGTGCTGTGCTGTGCTGTGCTGTGCTGTAGGGTTTTGTTGGGTCTGTTAGGTTTTGCTGTGTTGTTGGGTTTTGATGGGTCTGTTTGTGCTGTTGGGTCTGTTGTGCTGTTGGGTCTGTTGTGCTGTTGGGCTTTGTTGGGTTTTGCTGTGCTGTTGGGTTTTGTTGGGTCTGTTGGGTTTGTTGGGGCCTGCTAGGTTTTGCTGTGCTGTTGGGTTTTGTTGGGTTTTGTTGTGTTGTGTTGTGTTGTGTTTTGTTTTGCTGTGCTGTTGGATTTTGTTGGGTTTTGATGTGCTGTTAGGTTTTGTTGAGTTTTGCTGTGCTGCATGTTGGGTTTTCTTAGATTTTGCTGTGTTGTTGGGTTTTGTAGTGTTTGTTGTGCTGTTGGGTTTGTTGGGTTTTGCTGTGCTGTTGGGTTTTGTTGTGTTTGTTGTGCTGTTCGGTTTGTTATGTTTGTTGTGCTGTTGGGTTTTGTTGGGTCTGATGTGCTGTTGGATTTTGTTGGGTTTTGATGTGCTGTTAGGTTTTGTTGAGTTTTGCTGTGCTGCATGTTGGGTTTTCTTAGGTTTTGCTGTGCTGTTGGG
Organism: Paramuricea clavata; assembly: GCA_902702795.2. Classification (NCBI taxonomy): domain Eukaryota; kingdom Metazoa; phylum Cnidaria; class Anthozoa; order Malacalcyonacea; family Plexauridae; genus Paramuricea; species Paramuricea clavata. The sequence continues at coordinate 5,390 of CACRXK020013400.1, forward strand.
TTTTGTTGTGTATGTTGTGCTGTTGGGTTTATTGGGTTTTGCTGTGCTGTGCTGTTGGGTTTTGTTGTGTTTGTTGTGCTGTTGGGTTTGTTTGATTTTGCTGTGCTGTTGGGTTTTGTTGTGTTTGTTGTGCTGTTGGGTTTTGTTGGGTCTGTTGGGTTTGTTGGAGCCTGCTAGGTTTTGCTGTGCTGTTGGGTTTTGTTGGGTTTTGTTGTGTTGTGTTGCGTTGCGTTGCGTTGTGTTGTGTTGTGTTGTGTTGTGTTGTGTTTTGTTTTGCTGTGCTGTTGGATTTTGTTGGGTTTTGATGTGCTGTTAGGTTTTGTTGAGTTTTGCTGTGCTGCATGTTGGGTTTTCTTAGATTTTGCTGTGTTGTTGGGTTTTGTAGTGTTTGTTGTGCTGTTGGATTTGTTGGGTTTTGCTGTGCTGTTGGGTTTTGTTGTGTTTGATGTGCTGTTGGGTTTTGTTATGTTTGTTGTGCTGTTGGGTTTTGTTGGGTCTGATGTGCTGTTGGATTTTGTTGGATTTTGTTGTGTTTTGCTGTGCTGTTGGATTTTGTTGGGTTTTGATGTGCTGTTAGGTTTTGTTGAGTTTTGCTGTGCTGCATGTTGGGTTTTCCTAGGTTTTGCTGTGCTGTGCTGTTGTGTTTTGTTGTGTTTGTTGTGCTGTTGGGTTTTAATGTGCTGTTGGGTTTTGCTGTGCTGTTGGGTTTTGTTGTGGTTTTTTGTGCTGTTTTGTTTTGTTGGGTTTTGCTGTGCTGTTGGGTTTTGTTGCGTTTGTTGTGTTGTTGGGTTTGTTGGGTTTTGCTGTGCTGTTGGGTTCTGTTGGGTTTTGTTGAGGTTTGCAGTGCTGTTGTGTTTGTTGTGCTGTTGGGGTTTTTTTGGGTCTTATGGGTTTTGCTGTGCTGTCGGGTTTGGCTGAGTCTGTTGTGCTGTTTGGTTTGTTGGATCGGTTGGGTTTGTTGGATCTGTTGGGTTTGTTGGATCTGTTGGGTTTGTTAGCCCTGTTGGGTTTGTTTGATCTGTTGGGTTTGTTTGGGTCTGTTGGTATTTTGAAGATTTGTGTAGGGGGACAAGCATCACGGCCGTGGCCCCCTGAAAATTGGAAAATGTTGGCGACGGGGGGAAGGGATTTGCAAACACTAGTTTAAGATAATGGGGGAGGGGGGGTTAAAAGTACTTTTCACACGTTTTTCTACCTCAATATTTTAGAAAATTCATTATTATTTAACACGTTCCGCAATTCTAGCATTCCGGGGCCCCCTTTGGGCAAGTTGGACCACTTTTCCTGACATTTATTTGGGGTGTGTTATACCCCTTCCCTCCCAGTAGTTTTGGCCCTAGACAATCTAACTGATAGTATTAAGTTCAAGGCATACGTGAATTACTTGTAATAAGATTCTGGAATAACTAATTAAGCTTTGGGTTTTGTTGTGCCAAGTGAAAACCCAACGCTTTTTTAAGTTCATACAAATTAATCTTCCATGCTCAACAGATGGATGTCGCGATTTATCCAACTAATCTGTTCCTAAACGACTTCGTTTCAGAGAGATCAAGAAAAAGGGGTTAAAGATGAGGTAATTCAATGGCTTCCAAAAGGAACATAGCAGAATACGACCACAACCAAACAGGTTTGGAAATAAGCACTGCTTTTGACGATCAGTTGGGAATAGCAAGTAAGAACGCCAATTTGGGTAATGCCTATCTTAGTTTAGGAGAATATCAGAAAGCCATTGACCATTACAAAACTGGTTTAGAAAGAAGCACTGCTATTGGCGACCCGTCAGGAATAGCAAGTAACAATGGCAATTTGGGCAATGCCTATCTTAGCTTAGGAGATTATCAGAAAGCCATCGACCATTACAAAACAAGTTTAGAAATAAGCACTGCTATTGGCGACCTGTCAGGAATAGCAAATAACAATGCCAATTTGGGTAATGCCTATCTGAGTTTAGGAGAATATCGGAAAGCCATTGACCATTACAAAACAGGTTTAGAAATAAGCACTGCTATTGGCGATCGGTCAGGACTAGCAAGTAACAATCGCAATTTGGGCGTTGCCTATCGACGTTTAGGGGAATATGAGAAAGCCATTGACCATTACAATATAGGTTTAAAAATAAGCACTGCTACTGGCGATCGGTCAGGAATGGCAAGTAGCAATGGCAATTTGGGCAATGCCTATCTTAGTTTAGGAGAATATCAGAAAGCCATTGACCATTACAAAACAGGTTTAAAAATAAACACTGCTATTGGCGATCGGACAGCAATGGCAAGTGACAATGGCGCTTTGGCTACTGCTTATCTTAGTTTAAGAGAATATCAGAAAGCCATTCACCATTCCAAAACAGGTTTAAAAATAAGCACTGCCATTGGCGATCGGTCAGGAATAGCAAGTAACAATGGCAATTTGGGCATTGCCTATCTTAGTTTAGGAGAATATCAGAAAGCCATTGACCATTGCAAAACAGGTTTAAAAATAAGCACTGCTATTGGAGATCGGTCAGAAATAACAAGAAACAATAGCAATTTGGGCAATGCCTATCAACGTTTAGGAGAATATCAGAAAGCCATTGACCATTACAAAACAGGTTTAGAAATGAGCACTGCTATTGGCAATCGGTCAGGAATAGCATATAACAATGGCAATTTGGGCACTGCCTATCTTGGTTTAGGAGAATATCAGAAAGCCATTGACCATTACAAAACAAGTTTAGAAATAAGCACTGCTATTGGCGATCGGTCAGCAATAGCATGTAACAATGGCAATTTGGGCAATGCCTATCGATGTTTAGGAGAATATCAGAAAGCCATTGACCATTGCAAAACGGGTTTAGAAATGAGCACTGCTATTGGCGATCGGTCAGGAATAGCAAGTAACAATAGCAATTTGGGCAATGCCTATCAACGTTTAGGAGAATATCGGAAAGCCATTGACCATTACAAAACAGGTTTAGAAATAAGCACTGCTATTGGCGATCGGTCAGGAATAGCAAATAACCATAGCTTTTTGGGTATTGCCTATGTTTGTTTAGGAGAATGTCAGAAAGCCATTGACCATTTCAAAACAGGTTTAGAAATAAGCACTGCTATTGGCGATCGGTCAGGAATAGCAAGTAACAATGGCAATTTGGGCGATGCCTATCTTAGTATGGGAGAATATCAGAAAGCCATTGACCATTACAAAACAGGTTTAAAAATAAGCACTGCTATTGGCGACCCGTCATTAATAGCAAGTAACAATGGCAGTTTGGGCAATGTCTATCAACATTTAGGAGAATATCAGAAAGCTATTGACCATTACAAAAGAGATTTAGAAATAAGCACTGCTATTGGTGATCGGTCAGGAATGGCAAGTAAGAATGGCAATTTGGGCAATGCCTATCTTAGTTTAGGAGAATATCAGAAAGCCATTGACCATTACAAAACAGGTTTAGAAGTAAGCACTGTTATTGGCGATCGGTCAGGAATAGCAAGTCAGAATTGCAATTTGGGCAATGCCTATCGACGTTTAGGAAAATATCAGAAAGCCATTGACCATTACAAAACAAGTTTAGAAATATACACTGCTATTGACGATCGGTTAGGAATAGCAAGTAACAATTGCAATTTGGGCAATGTCTATCGATGTTTAGGAGAATATCAAAAAGCCATTGACTATCACAAAACAGGTTTAGGGATAAGCACTGCTATTGGCGATCAGTCAGGAATAGCAAATAACAATGGCAATTTGGCCAATGCCTATCTTGGTTTAGGAGAATATCAGAAGGCCATTGGCCATTCGAAAGCAGGTTTAGAAATAAGCACTGCTATTGGCGATCGGTCAGGAATAGCAAGTAACAATGGCAATTTGGGCAATGCCTATCTACGTTTAGGAGAATATCAGAAAGCCATTGCCCATTACGAAACAGGTTTAGAAATAAGCACTGCTATTGGCGATCAGTCAGGAATGGCAAATAACAATGGCAATTTGGCCAATGCCTATTTAAGTTTAGGAAAATATCAGAAAGCCATTGACCATTCGAAAGCAGGTTTAGAAATAAGCACTGCTATTGGCGATCGGTCAGGAGTAGCAAGTAACAATGGCAATTTGGGCATTGCCTATGGACATTTAGGAGAATGTCAGAAAGCCATTGACCATTACAAAACAGGTTTAGAAATAAGCACTGCTATTGGTGATCGGTCAGGAATAGCAATTAAAAATAGCAATTTGGGCGATGCCTATCTTAGTTTAGGAGAATATCAGAAAGCCATTGACCATTACAAAACAGGTTTAGAAATAAGCACTGCTATTCGCGATCGGTCAGGAAGAGCATTTATTCTCAGCAATTTAGGAAATGCGCATCGATGTATTAGAAAGTATGAAGTTGGAACACCACTCTTAGTGGAGTCAATTAGTTTGTACGATACAATGTTTTTAGATTCTGTTCCGGATCAAAATAAACTGTCATTCACGATACAATATTTCGTATCTCATAAACGTTTGATGAGTTGTTTCATTTCTTTGGAACGCATTGAATCCGCATTATTAGCCATTGACCTTGGTAGGGCTAAGGAGCTCCATTGCCGCGTTGAAAAACATAAGAATTCTCAGGAGCTCCATTGCCGCGTTGAAAAACATAAGAATTCTGAGGACAAGGTCAAGGAGATGTTCGATTATGCGTGTGTGATATGGAATAGAATCGGGGCCAGAGAAGAACGAAGAGAAATGGAAGAAATGAAAACATTTCTCTATCTAGAAGAAAATGATACCTCAGTATTGGTATTTGCTTTTGATTTGGAAGCGTTTCTTAATGTTTGGGTTTCAAATGATAAAGTTATCTTTCGAAAATTTGATGCAAGGTTGGAAACATTTCAGTTTCTAATTATGGAACTTCTTGGGAGGGAAAAAGTTAGTGTTGTTCGGAATTCTTCGTTTTGCAACTCCGATTCAGTTGTTGATACTCACAATCAAGTGATTTTTCCATTTGAAATGCCAAACCGAAAGGCACTCTCTAAAAATGCGTTTGAAAATAGTGCTTGCTATAGTGATTTGAGTAATCGAGAAATTTTGGAAAGGTTGTTCAAACTTTTGGTTGATCCGGTGAAAGATCTTGTTAAAGGCAATAAGCTCATTGTTGCCCCTGACCAGCAATTGTTTTTTACACCGTTTTCAGCACTAATTGATGAAAATGGCTCTTATTTATCCAACAGTTACAGCGTTCAAATTACTCCTTCATTGCATACCCTGAAGTGTACCATGGAACAATCCTGTGACTCAGACCTTGGTTTTGCGTTGTTTATTGGTAATCCAACTGTTGGAAGAGTTTGTTTAAACGGACAAGACGTTACACCCCCCGACTTGCCTAATGCTGCTGAGGAAGTTAAATGTCTGTCAAAGCTTTTCCAAGCTAGGCCTCTTTTAGGACGCGAAGCAACAAAAAAGGTAATATTGCAACATCTAAGTGCAGCTCTTCCGATCTATATCGCTGCCCATGGCGAACCAAATCGAGGTGAAATAATGCTTGCACCAAACTCTCCCCAGGCGCAACCATGTTTGGCTGTTCCCAAACCAGACTCTTCCCAGGTGCAACCATGTTTGGCTGTTCCCAAACCAGACTCTTCCCAGGTGCAACCATGTGTGGCTGTTGCCAAGGCAGACTCTTCCCAGGTGCAACCATGTTTGGCTGTTCCGAAGCCAGATTCATATCTTCTCACACAGCAAGATATTCTAAATATTTCTGTGCAAGCTCGCTTGGTAGTTCTATGCTGTTGCCATACTGGGCAAGGTGAAATTACTTCAGAAGGTGTCATAGGTATAACTCGAGCTTTTCTTGCAGCCGGAGCGCGCTGTGTTGTTGCTACACTATGGCCAATTGACGATTGTGCCACAAAAGAGTTTATGGAAAAATTCTATGGCGAACTTTGCCAAGAAACAAGAGTTTGTGAAGCTTTAAGAAAAACACAGAACCTCTTTCAGAAACACGAAATAGAAGATTACCGATCCAGTAGGATCTGGGGTCCATTTACTATCTATGGAGAAGACGTAACGTTCCGTAAGAATGAGATTGGGCAAATCAGAGAAAAATCTCGTGAGATGTTTTCTGGTTTCGTAGTGCTTTAATATCTTTAAAATGACGTCTTCCTTTTTAGTTGTATTTCAAGCAAAATCTAAAATAGTATTACCATGTAGTGGAATGGACTACTAACTGAGAATGCTCTCCTGTTTAAAGCCTTTTTCTGCCCCTTAAATTGCTTCGAGCGTTTAAAAGGTTAGACAATGTATGGAATTATATTTTGAAATTATAATCGACTTTCTTCAAGATAACGTTTGGTTTGATTAGAGTGGCTTGCCGGTTGTTGATGATCTTGATGTGTGGAAACGTTCTTATCGCAATCATTCCACGTTTCTGTAATTGTTACTTTGGTAAAAAATATTATTTAAAAAGAATATTAATTCTCAACTTCGTTGTGTGCTTGATGTCGGTTAAAATAAGATTTGGGGAAAACAACACCGTGAAATTGCCAAAGTTGTTGGTTGTCGGGAAAACAGTAAAAAGTGTATAGTTAGCTGTAGATTTTTAGAGTTGTGTTCCCGTTTGTGAAGGAGGAGTGTCATGATACTAAAGTTGTCAAGTTGCTGAACTGGGAAATGGTTGGTGAAATTGTTATAACTAAGAATGTGATGGTGTTCAGAATCATGTGTGCATTGCCAAGCGCAAAATCTGATTATGCGATAGACAGCTTAATTATCTAGTTGCTGTAGTGTTTACATTAGAAAAGTAGGAGAGGAAATATAGTTTAGCTTTGAGTCTGTTCTTTGTTCGTTGTTGAGAAAAAAGTAACTGTAATAGCAGTGTATATCAGGTGCGGATCTAGGATTTTTCAAACATAAGTCGAACGCCGAAGGCGTGAGGCATGCTAGGGAGGTCTGGGGGCATGCCCCCCCGGAAAATTTTGAAATCTAGAGGCTCTGAAATGCGATTTCAAGCGTTTTGGCGGTGAGATTTTACAGAATTCCAAAGATTATAAAGTACATCAAGCACATGCTTTTTTTATGATCTCACAAACGTGCCTTCTCCCAGTCCTCGGAATTAGATTTACTAACGGAGGGTCATATTACAAAACACATCATGTAGTTTCAACTTTCAATAGCCTTTGAGTTTGGCTCATGAAATCCTTCGCAAATTGAAGTGATATGATACCAATGACCGATCCAATATAACTCCTGTTTGTGAATCAAAATTCTCAAGCAAAATAAAGAGTAATATTTCAATTATACTTTGTAAAATGCATTTTTTATTCAATGAATTACAATATGCTATAAATATCACTTGTATATTATAACGATATTCATCGCAAATCTTTCATGCAATGCAAATCATCCAAATTATATTGTTTTAACACTCCAATGGCAATGCTCTATTCTGGCCCTTTTTATAATGGGCAATGCATTTATAAATTATAAATACAGCAGGAAAGCTATAAGGCCCGAAAGCGCATTATAAGTTGCAAGTCGATTGCGTGTAAAAATCAGTATTAAAGCGTGTTATATTTCAACTTCGCATTTATCATACAAGATACATTGCAATATAGTCATTTGATTTCTGTTTCATAATTTTGGATATTTTCATACATTATAGCAGTGTACACTTTCCTTTGGCTTTACCACCCAAATTACGACCATGATCTTTGTGAAGCACGTAGCAGAGAAGTCCCAACTTAGTGCCTTCTCGTTGTTGAACAGAACAACATTATAAAAGCTGCTCGCTTGATATCTTAGCTGCCCCACAATAATCCTCATTCAGAGACAATTCAAGTTTATTAAAGGCCGTTAAATCGTCTCGTAAAATCGGCCGCGCACATATAAATACTCGACATCGTAAAATAATTCTCCCAACTATGAAAAAACCTTCATATACGGGAATATGAAAGACTGCTTTGCATGAATTTCGCAATTTTCAAGGACTGATATCCCCTGCCGCGAATAAGTCCGAATCAGTCCAAAAAAATGAACCAATAGGAATTGTCAATAATTTCAAATTGACCAATCAAAATGAAAGAAATGGACTGATAAGAACTCCCTTAAAGTGCAAATCAGTCGGACCACCCCATAAAAACTCCCTTAAGTTGCAAATCAATCCGACCACCCCACAATATTTTCAAATTGACCAATCAAAGGAACGAAATGGACTGATGAAGACTCCCTTAAAGTGCAAATCAGTCCGGCCACCCCACAGATCAGTCGAGATAAGTCCAAATGACCTCTCGACCAATCAAATGAACATAACGACCACCCGATTCTGCGAGATTCTTGCGTTTTACCGCTGCTCTAGATAAAGCATATATTTATTCAAAACTGAGCTCGTAAAGACGTATACTGGACTATGATATGAATTTCATATTTATATTCGGGAATTAATTATTCAAATTTCGAAAATAAATTTTTGCAAAAAATACGTCAGTCACGCGACTGATTGGACTTACCCTAGATCCGCCCCTGGTGTATATCCAAATATAAGGTAATCCAAATTTGACATGTTATTGCACATAAGGTATGTATTAAGATTATACAGAATCTGATTTACTTTATTCAAGCTTGAATATCGGTGTTTTGGCTGTGATGTGAAACCTTTTTGTTTCGTTGCGTTAAAAAATTGCCAAATGCGATGAGATCAGACGAAATCTCATTTTCCACCATTGTAAATTTTGAACA
>CACRXK020013402.1:0-14077 GCA_902702795.2 Paramuricea clavata
AACAAGTAGTGAGTGACGACCTTGTAGCAAGTTGATAAAACAACAGCCTTGTTATACAAATGACAGCATTGTTGACAAGCTTGCTTACAAGCCTGTTGCGAACACATCTTGTTGACAAGTACTGTAAAGCTAGTTGTGAGATTTTGAGAAGACTCAAAGTGTATTTATAGTCTTTATAACGAAGTACATAAAGTACAGGTGTCTGAAATGTAACCATTCCGTAACTCGAAATTATACTGAGGAGTTATAGATCTAGGAGAACATGCATGCAAGTGTATATGTAAATACTACAATCGACTTCAACATTTCTTAGTCCCATCTCATCCCATCAGTCGCCATGTTTTGTCATGCAGACTTACACATATTCCGACTAAGTTATGATTTTGAATAACTTGGGTTTGGAAAGATCAACTGGTACAAGCAAAAAGTTAATGACGTTTGTTTACGTTGAATCTATTCCTATTCTCTGGTCTATTCTTTGGCATGCACTCGCGTCCTTTTCAAAAACACTACGTGTGGTTTGGTCTTCGTTCTAAAAATAACATAATTACAATCATTCAAGCTAAACCAAATATTACAAAAATTACAATGCAGAATGTTCTCTGAGTCTCAAACATTTAGCGAATTTTTCAACACAGAATCACATTTATTTCAGTCACGTATTTAAACTAAGGATAACATTCAGCAAAATTGGTATAGTTACAAAACCATTACCCACATATTAAAATTACTATATTAATCAAACGTGTACAATGATCAAAGGAGCAACATGCTTTGAGTTGACCCACTGTGTATATGTATCAATAACATAACAACACGAAAAAAAATCGAGCAGAAGATTATATAGAATTTTAGACTTGACCTGAACCCCTGCCATTCCGGTGCAGTGCGCTTCTAACCAACTGAGCTATACAGAGTCCAGTTATCAAGTTTTTAGTGTGAAGTTTCACTTCACACTATTGTGATGGCTGGCGAATTCACACGAATCAGTCAAACAGTCAGTCAGTCAGTCAGTCAGTCAGTCAGTCAGTCAGTCAGTCAGTCAGTCAGTCAGTCAGTCAGTCAGTCAGTCAGTCAGTCATAGAGTAAACTTTCCGGGGGGTGTATACGATTTATGTTCGTAGTGATTTATTGTACTTAGTCAGTACTTTGAAGGTTATTTAGGCAATTTCAGTTAACTTATTTACATATTCTGTTATCCTTTTGCCAAGTTCACAAAAATTTCGGGGAAACGCTTTCGTTATTGTATTTTTTTATAAATTTTCGAACATTCGCTTCTCATGTTGTGTAAAGGATCTTTACCCCGGAACACCCGTTTTTTTTTTAGTAGCGCAAATGCGCATGCGCTATCAAGCCGTAGATCACGATGGCGTGACGATATGCTAGGAAGGAGTGACAGTGTTGTTTTCAAATGTATAAAGATTTCAGACGTGAATATTGTGTAAATCTTTGAAAATCTACGCAATATATAAATTGATCTTATGAATTACGGGCGTTCAATTAAGTGCCGATAATATTTAGACGGTATATTCATTATACAGAGCTAGGAAGGAGCTAGACCGCCTAGACAGTGCAGTCAAGTGTGTAAACATTTCAGACGTAAATATTGAGTCGAATATATTGATTCTAGGCATTCATTTGAGTGCCGATATTATTTTCACGGTATTCTCATTATATAGAGGTACAGTACGTAGGCAGAAACGAGACAGTGTTGTTTTCAAGTATATAAAGATTTCAGACGTGAATATTGAGTAAATCTTTGAAAATCTACACAATATATAAATTGATCTTATGCATTACTGGCGTTCAATTTAATAAGTGCCGATAATATTTAGACGGTATATTCATTATACAGAGCTAGGAAGGAGCTAGACCGCCTAGACAGTGCAGTTAAGTGTATAAACATTTCGGACGTAAATATTGAGTCGAAAATCTTGCTTCTAGGAAGCGAGACTGTTGTTTTCAAGTATATAAACATTTCAGACATGAATATTGAGAAAATATTTGAGATTCTACGCAATAATAGTAATACAATATATAAATTGATGTGATGCATTACCGTCGATATTATTTAGACCGTGTATTCATTATACATTCTCATTGACTGTATAAGGTGCTACATCACAGAATAGATGGCTATTGAAATCTAAAGTGATATTTATATTCAACACATGCGAAAAGCTGAAAATAGACACACGTCACACTGGGAAAAGTCAAAGGTCAATGAAACTTGTTATTGTGAAACATGTCACAATTAAGTTAAAATGCGGAAGCGGATGGAGCGGATCCACGGAACGGATATGCGGATAAAATACGGAACGGATGAGGATAAAATGCGTCTTTTAATGATGTAACGACGTAGTGCTTATTATTCATAACATATCTTATACAGCTATTTCAATTATAGTTTATTAGATAAATTTAGCATAGCAGTAGCCTCGTGGGGATGCTTTCAGCGACAGCTGCAAATGCAAATGAAAATTTACAATATGCAAAATTTGGTTGTTGGTGACACAATAAATAGATGAATTGCATCAGTTTCACAAGGCACGTTTCTGGTGTGTTAGGCTTGTTTCAAACGTCACGCTACTCGTGTGCCGAGCGTATTAAAAGCAATAAATAATGAGATGAAATGCCTTTGGTAACTGTTTATTTCGTAGTGTAAGCCATCAAGCTTTTCTAGGTTGTCGGCGACCCTATATAGTTCTTGCAGTTTGAAACTTCACACTATCCTTGGATCCCTAGTTATATATATAAGCCATGTTTACAGTACGAGCCTAAGCCTGGCCTGGGCCTACCTTTGGACTAGATTTTTGTAGTGTAAACGCACTTCGGCCTGGCCTAGGCCAGGAAATCTGGGCCCATCAAACAGGCCGGTGGCCCAGATTTCCTGGCCTAGGACAGGCCGAAGTGCGTTTACACTACAAAAATCTAGTCCAAAGTTAGGCCAGGCTTAGGCTCATAGTGTAAACACGGCTATAGTGGGTGATGTCAGTGTAGGGTATAGGGAAATGTTGAAATTTTTGGGTATACCTCGTTCGATATAGAATTTGCTAAAAGTTGAATGATTTTTGTGAATTTTTCCACAAAAATATTTAATTGTTAGTTCCATGGAGCGAGATGCCTCAAAAATCTCCATATAAAATATAACCGTTATTATTCATACCGTGAGAATTTTTGAAAACCCGTATAGATGCAAGTATTTATAGAAAATGGTAGGTCCAACCTACATTACCAATAAGCTTATGTCATTATGAATATGAAAACAAATGTTCCATGAGTCTTCTCATCCTTTGTCTTACGAGCTGCTAATCAACATACTTGTAACACTATAGATGATGCTACTAAAATTAATCTTGGGAGACGAAAAGAAAAAACTAATTATGGAATTCCTACTTTCAAATTTATTTCCTCAAAAATATGCCGGGAAACTATTCATTTGAGTCATCATAACCATCTTCATTAATACATTTCAAAACAGCTATATGAATATATTGTTACAGAATCGGAATTCATACCTCACTATATAGTCAATGAATACATATAATGAAACTTAGTCACAAGTAACCATATAGTTTGAATCGTATCATAAATGGCTCGAAAGCTACTTCCTATACGGCCTCTGTACACTTTCTTACTGCATGCATGTGTATTATAATTTATCATTATGTGATGTATATTTCTTCTTCATCTGGTTTTTGTATTTTCTTAAAAATAGTGTGAAATAAAATATGTTATACCAAACAAACCCAGTCTTTGAAATAAAAATATGACGTTAATTCCATAGTAAACGCGCGCGTGATCTGCATTAGTGATAATATATACGACCACAGGAAGCCATAATTACAGGGTACCGGTATACCTGAATATTTGCTTCTCTTTACGTCTGTCTATAGTTTCCTGATAAAGATGGACGTAAATAGCGTTGATTGCGTGTTTACATATCACGCATTCATGCATGTGCGCGGCTAAAGTTTGTCAGCGATAGTTGAAACTCAGTACCACAAAACCTCTATCTCCAAGCGCGAAAAAGCATAATGGACTTGTTTATTTCCTCTTTTTTTCATGGCATTGTGCACAACACATCTCCGATTCATGCTCCATTACCTCTATTATACAAGCCCATTAGCATGCATTGTGACAACTTCACATGTCTGCAGCGCACTCTAATTCCAGTTATGGGGTAATAAGGTCAAAGCCTGATGATTTAGGCAGAAAAAACAACACTTAGTTGTTAATATTCAACAAAGATACATTTTATTAAATGCATATGGACTTTTACTATAGGCGTTAAATGATTTATGTAATTTTAACATATATAGTATAAATTTAGTAATTGCATGTAAATATCACTTTTATTATTTCTAGTATAAGGGGATCTTATTATATAGGGTAACCAGATTTTCGTATACCCAGATACCTACTATTACCTAGTACCTATAGATACATTTTTAAATATATACTGATTATCATTTTCTTATTTGTATACCATAAACCTCATGCAGAATGTAAGATTTGCAGTGGGCTTATGTCTGTTCGTAAACATTTTTTGATGGGCTTATATACGGGGCAGCTTATATGCGAGTGGGGCTTATATATACGAACGACATTCGATATTAGTATAATACTATTTATTGTACCTGCATGTGAACTATATACCGCGTGAACTAAAAGAAATATAACCATATAACACATAATAAAACAAGTTTGTTAAAAGGACATTAATTGGCAATAAAAAAATAATCTCATTCAAAAGAACTCCTAAAATTATATATTTAACTCTATTACCGATTTGTCATATCTTGCTTAGTTCTCGAAATATTTAGACCGAAATTAATGAGCTGTCCGCCAGCTTGGACTAATTCTTGACCTCATTAACTATGGTTTTGATGACGTCAGGAGTTGGGTTAACCGTATAAAACTACTCTAAAATGACCGAGCAACAATCCAAAATTGTTTGAAATGTTTTTAATCATTGCTAAATTTCAGACAGCAACCAGAAATGAAGTTTTGGACCCATATTGATCGCTTACTCTCAAGATAAAAAATAGCGTGACCCCTCTCTTGACGTAACATGCATGTCCTCAATAATCCAAGATGGAGTAAACTAAGCAATTTGTAAACAATCTGTTTGATATATAATTTTAAGAGTTCTTTCAAATGAACTAAACTAATTTTTTATTGCCAATGTCCTTTAACATGTTATAATACTGTAATGCAATTATTGTCACTCGTCCGAGCTGTTGGAACCCCCTGTAAACACCTGTCCAATAATAAGTCCATAGGCTTATTATATTTGGGGGGGGGGGGCTTATATTCGGAATGGCTTGGGCGTCAGTGAATATGGTGGGATTATACACGGGTGGGCTTATATTCGGAGGTTTACAGCGTGTGATATCTTCAATAAGTTGATTAATTGATTGATTGATATACTGTTCCGCAATGCCAATGTGAACATATGATCTCGTAAACAGCATTCTTTGCCAGATATCGATTAGATTTTAGAGTCTCATTTTGGAGAGTATTGTGAACCATAGCGTAAAATTGGTTAAAACTAACTTTCGAACGTCAATCTAATGGTGCTGAACAATAATTCACAGTATATAGTATACCTAACAGGATATCCTGCACGCTGTATCACGTCTATAATCCCTGTTATTTCCCGCGAGTAAATTTAACTCCAGCTGCCAGATTTATTTTAAACCAAATTTTACTCCACATTTGGTGTTCGCTAAATGTGGTTCAAATTAACTCCGCTGGAGTTAAATTAACTCCCCTGAAATTAACAGTGTTGGTCTTTTAAATTAAAGGATCTTTTATATGACTAATGGGTAATCTCAATTTGAATATATTTGACTTACGTTAAGTGTTTTCTCCAAACGTCATGCATGTCATTTACTGGAATAGGATACGATGGCCTATATATATCAAAGAGTGTTTCGCATCACGATTGGCAGTTGTGCTTGAAAGCAGCAAGAGATTGGTGATATATATTAGGCTAAAAGCTTTGCCAAGAATTGACTGTTCTGATATAGAACCGACAATTTGTAACGTAACAGATTGTATTTTGTAAAACAAAATAAAACTGTAAAAGTTCAAAAATTAAAGCGAATATATATACAGGAGAAATTTTCGCCAGAGCCAAGTTCATAATTTCATACTTGACGTCAACATTGCAACATTGTGCCGAGGAGGGCGGACGTTAAAGAGAATTAAAGATTAACAAGAAACGAGACAACTACAAAATGAAGTGGGCCATTTTATTGCTCGTCGTACTGGTCGCTATTTCGTCAGTCTCTTCTCGAAGAAAGCGTGAGTTGTTTTCTGTTTTATTGTTTTATTTTTAATATTTTGTTCTTTAATTTTCAACAGGGGTGTTTTTTTAAACTTTTTTTTCTAACTTGATAATGATATATCTTGTACAAATAATAATTGTTCACAAAATAAAAGACATATCTGATTTGTCATATGCATGGAAACAGTTTTCGCGAAATGGTCGAACGCGGAATTAGGTGCGACCGTGTCAACTTGAATCGGCTTGAAACAAAGCCAAGGATATTCTAAATTGACGGGCGCATAATATCATTAGTGTAATATTTGCAAACTAAAATATATTCTCGTGTATTTCATTTTGATATAACGAACAGAAAAACATGGCAACAGGGCACTATTAAAGACTTATCCAGTTAAAAACTGGAATTTTGCATAGTTTTGAGGTTATTTCATAAGGAACATAGAGAATTAAGATTGGCACATTAGGGTTCTAATTTCCTTATTAGAATACCTGTTGCTTCTTTAAATTGGACAACTCTAGAGCTGACAAAAAGTTTTCATTGACAATTGTTATAAATATATGTGACTTGGCGTTGTAAAAGAATTCAGGAACTCTTGCCAAGGAATTCTTTCATTTGGTTATGTGATTTCTGTGTATGCGTGAGGATCCACTTTCAAGTTCCGTGCGGATGAACGTATTTCCTAAATCCTGTGTACTTCAAACTTCCTGAAATTCACTCTCCCTTAATATGCGCACAACAGAAATGGCTTTCATACAAAATAATATTGTATACGACTAGGTTTGGTTTGGGGTAACGTACGACCGTAATCGATATCATGCGTAAATTAACTGCTTGACACTGTCTTTCCCTGTATAGACCGCGAGCAGTTTGCCCAAAAATCTAAATCCGCGGACTGAAATTAAGGAGGGTCAGGAGGAACCGCTTGCAATCTATTCCCTTTGTGCAAAATTTACATACCCTCATGATAAAAATTCCTGTAAACTCATGTTGATCTTCTTCAAGTAATCCCCCAACTCAACCATGGTTCACAACATTAAACTTCGGAAGAGAGTGATGACGAGTTTTGTTTCTTTTAAAAATTTGAAATTTGAAGTTTATATGATAATAATATATTATGAATTCAAAACGGAATTTGACCTTGCAATATTGGGTGAGGGGGTTAGGTTAAGGGATAATTAAGTTCTGGATCGATTAGGATGACACCACATCTGTTTATTAAATAGAGAATAATACATGCATGGGTGCGCGGAAATAGAGATTTATTTCGAGTGTTGAACATGATATCTCAATCTCAAGAGTTCAACACGAGAAATAAATCTAGATCTGGTATTTCCAAGCATCTATGTATTTTTCTGTTTATTATATAAAGGACAGTCTTTGAAAAGCGATAATTTTTACAGAAAAGCGATAATTTTCACATGTGAAATTATCATAAATAATCTCACATGTGAGATTATCAGTTTTATCAGCGCTCGAAATCTGTATAAAGCACTATATTTTATATAATAAAAATGAATGATACACATAGCCTATAACTGGGAATTTGTGGCAAGGTGCCCTGAACTAATTGATTTCAAATTTAAATCCATTCGCATATTGAGTTTCGTATACTCTTTCAGATACAAACACTTAATCTACAAGCACTTGTTTTTTTTCTACTTAATGTTTTTCTACTTAATGTTTACTTAATGTCTCTATAGGCTGAAGGATTCCCTTTCGAAAACGAAATTTCCTGATTCAGAGGATGTTTAACATAACTTGCATTCTTCCTTGTGTTTTGTCCAATTTAACGAATTCCTTGTTAATGTTACTATCTAAACCGCTATGGTCTTGTAAAATTTATATATATATTTTTATATTTTTTTTCAGGGAAGACCAAAAGAGTAAAAAATGCATTAAAATGTGAGTTTTTTTTATATTAAAGATTTTTTATATTAAAGGCTACGTTTACAATGTACCGCGGATAGCATTTCGTAGCGACGTGAAAAAACACCTATCCGCGGTACCTTTTATATATAGGAACGCTATTTTAGTATTTTCAGAGGAATTATTGCAATGGAGAGATGTTAATTTTCTCAGCTTCTGAATGTTGTACATTCCATATTGGACATAGGTGCTTTTTCGCGCCGCTACGGAAAGCTATCTGGGGCTGTGGTTAATTTTAATAGTCCGTACATTTGGACAGCGTTGATGATAAAATAACTTTGTCTTCGGTACAGTGGATTAAATTGCTACAATCATCCTTACAGTCGTGTAAGGTCAAGTGTAAGATATAATAACAAAGACCTTGAAATGAAAAGACATAAGTGTCGAAAACTGCACGTGCATAAAATGATATGAATATACAAATTGTTTCCGGTGTTGGTTGAAAGTTGTTATTAAATTGCATACGTATTTCAAATGGACGTGCTGGCTTAGGATTGCTACGTGCATATTTATCTAACAACTGTAATGTTTTTGACGTGCGATGTTGCGTCCTAAAAATACTTTTTGCCGAGTCACCTTACGATGGACACCAGAGGCGAAGGGGCGCCACAGTCCTCCCCCCCCCCCCCACAATAATTTCTGAACGCCTTTGCATGGTGGTAATTGCTTATAAAATTTCACTTTTACATCTGAAATTCCACATCGACACGTACACCTTCTTTAATAATCATTTGCCTGCTAACAAATCGAACACTGACATATGCCACTGTTGACATTGATTTTCAGTCTCCAAATATTTGAGTGAGTCGTGCCTTCAACCCTTGAATTGTTTTGTTCTTCATTTGCCCAACCTTTTAGTTACTCAAAATTTGTTCACCCAAACCTTTCGTCGGTGCTGCCTACATAAATAATGACCTGTCCCTTATCCAAATAGTTGTCTAAAACGTGTTTTGTTTTGTTCTCATTAGATGTTGGATGCAAACCCGAAGACGGTATTTGTGACAAACGACCACAACGTTACTGCCAATTTAGCCGCTTTCAGTACCAATGTCCCAGGAAGTGTGGCAAATGTGGTGAGTATTTCAATTCCATGGATTGTAAAATAACTTATTTTATTATCCATGGTATTTCACTGTAGATAAAAGCTGGCTTGCACTATCAAATACAATTGGGGTCAACCTGCAGTTATCAGAGGGAGAAAATAATGTTCAGTCTTTTCATTATATAATTATGTTGTATTTGAGACAAATAAATAGAATGTAATAATATATTTACAGCCACCAATATACTTATCAGATCTTCTGTAATTTATCCTAACTTGACCTCTGTTTACCCTCTGTAGCACCATTTGAACCTAAGTGTCCCAAGGAACACGTTTTCGGTTGCTGTTGGGATGGAACTGCAGCAACTAACATAGAAAAAAGTAACTGCCCAGGTAACGCTTCTGTCATGTGGCAAAGTAGCAATGCTTTCAACTCTGCAAAATTCGATTCCTGATACAGGCACTTACCTAATGCCGGTTGTATAAAAGGCTGCCCGTTTTGTATAGTTAAATGGTATACACACGCAAAAATCTGACATCTTGTAGCAAGTCTGCTAACAAGCCGTCAACAAGTTGTGTTCGCACTGCTTGGCCTGCTTGTCAACAAGTGTGGAACAACTTGTTAACAGTTGTCACAACCTTGTTGATATTGTCAGACATGTTGCAAGTTTGTTCCAATAAGTTCGATACAGTCATGATATACTAATATTGTTACAACCTTGTGTGTCGTCAACCTTGTAACATTCTTCTTGTATCAAGACTGTATAAGACTTGTTAGAACAACCTTGTAACAAGTCTGATAATGCCGTCAAAGAGCTTGTTCCAAACTTGTTACAATAACTGCATGAATGGAACAAGCAGTGCGAACACAACTTGTTGACAGGCAACTTGTTCGCAGATCTGGAGGTATAAAGTACAACATTTAATAGAATATGCATACATGAATATATAGTACACAAGTTTTCTTTTAATTAAAGAATAGCACTATAGTTTTATGAATTGATAACGTGAATAACGGCCCGTTAGATCAATTAAAACTGTTTACGACCTTCATATAGCTATACCTTTCTCATGGCCGAATGACTGAATGAAGTTCATGCTCCATATATATAGAGAGAGAGAGCTCACTGGTTTAGTTAAGGTTTTCCTTCTGTGGTAACACTGCACCTCTTGGGAGACGATTTTGACTACTGTGAAAGCAGTTGTTTTAGTATAATAAGAGAGATCAAACCAGCTCAAGTGTGAATGTGCCAATGTGGTGTTTAAATACACCTACAAGACTCAATGTAAAGTTTCATTATATATTTATAATTTTATTTTTCAGTTTGCTCCGATGTGAATGAAGCGATCTGTAAACGTGCAGATATCAGAAAAGATTGTAATTTTTCCAAGAAAACACGTATCACGAGATTTTTGTGTCCAGTTACCTGTGGGGCCTGCGGGGATTTTGGTAAGTGGAATAACTATGTCTTGCATAATATCACAAGAAACCTGCACTTGGAGACTTTATATCACCGCCGTCGAATTATTAAGTTATATATCATTCATAGAATGTCTAATTGTCCAGTTTACTCTGCCAGGTCATAGCCTATCGAAGGGAAGATGGCTGTGAAACTCATTAGAATAACAATATAACTCATTATCTATGTTAGTCAACGTTTATTTATAAATCTGGTCCGTCACGTGCGTATTGTATTTTTGCCCAACTAACCAATAGCAATGTTTTAGAAAAGTTACCTACCCCTGACTCGAACAATAGGGTAAACTGGAAATTGCTATTGGTAGATTTGGCAAAAATACAATGCACACATGACGGTGAAGGCCCAGATTTACGAATAAACGTTGTATGAATAGACTAACATAGAGTTATACGGGGTGTATAAAAAAAACTGAGCAGATTTGAAATTGCTCTCAATTTCGCAAAACAGCTCGAGGTATCAAGTTTTTGTTATATATAGATTCCTTGAGTATACCCATAATATAGAATAATGGAAAAATACTCCAACTTAAATTGTGTAAACCAGGGGGGTGTTTCTTTTCCAACAAACTAAAAATGATGTTTCGCTCGCTACTCTGGTTTAAATAAATGATTACAAAGCCCAGTCGAATTGTAATCAAGACCCAACGTTTCGACACTCCAGTCTAGTGTCTTCATCAGGGGTGATCTAAAACTGCGATCGTGGCTTCTTAAATACCCAAGGGATGACGTCACCTGCCAAGAAGATGCATATATTCCTCTGGCAAGTAGGCACTGTCATCCCTATTCAAAGCATGATGACTCATATTTATATGCCACGCTTCTAGGCAAAGTCTTTGACCATAGCGATTGTTTGTGGTAATTACTTTAGAGTTTTCCCACGCAATCTCGTGTTTGGTGTAACATACATGTTCGGCTAAAGCTGATTTTCCCTTGTCTAAAGTTGAAACAGCCTTTTGATGTTCTTTTAGCCGTGTACCAAACTGGCGTTTAGACCGACCCAAATACTCTTTGTCGCAGTCACCGCATGGTATAGAATATATAGCATGAGTCTTCTGATTTGTTTCAACAGGATCTTTTGGCTTTGCGAAAATATGGCCTAAAGTCAAATAGGGTTTTAAGGCAACCTTAATATTACAACCCTATTTGACTTTAGGCCATATTTTCGCAAAGCCAAAAGATCCTGTTGAAACAAATCAGAAGACTCATGCTATATATTCCATACCATGCGGTGACTGCGACAAAGAGTATTTGGGTCAGTCTAAACGCCAGTTTGGTACACGGCTAAAAGAACATCAAAAGGCTGTGTCAACTTTAGACAAGGGAAAATCAGCTTTAGCCGAACATGTATGTTACACCAAACACGAGATTGCGTGGGAAAACTCTAAAGTAATTACCACAAACAATCGCTATGGTCAAAGACTTTGCCTAGAAGCGTGGCATATAAATATGAGTCATCATGCTTTGCATAGGGATGACGCAGCCTAGACCTAGGCCTTCTAGTCACTTATTTATATTTTTTCATATTCAGCGCTTTTTCACATGAAAAGACTGGGACTAGGTGATTTGGGGGCGGTGCGGAGGAACCAAGCCTAGAAGGCCTAGTTGATTTCCCAACAACATGGCCAAAACTGCCCTGAAACTGCCCTGGTTGCGAAATGCCCAATTATTGCGTTCTCAAACAGAATTACTTGCAACTTAACGGCGAATTTAAACCGATACAGGTAAAATAAACTCATTTATAGTATAAACTTACTATTTTTATTTGTATACACGTCTAGAAAATCGGGGTTTTTATCATAAAGTTCAAAGCAACACTATTATTTAATATGTTGACATTTACTTCACAACGTGTAGCGAAAGCACAAAATGAGTCAAAATATATACCAAAAGTAGAATCTTTCATGAAATTTTGTCTTATACACAACTACATTAATATATATTTTCTCAATTTTGGCAAGAAGCAGTCTTGTGTTTGTAAAATATACAAACACATATACAATTATAATTTATTAAATAAAACGGATACATATATTATTAGCCCGTACATGCAGTACTGTATATAAAAACGTACATTGTTTACAAATGGTATATCCGTAATATTTGAACAATAATTTCAAATTCCTCATTCCCAATTCGCAAATATAGTTATTCAAAGCAAAACAGTAGATTGTCTTGCGAATAAAAGAATTATTATTTTGTGCTTTCGCTTCACCTTGTCAACATAATAATATAGTGTTGCTTCAAACTTTATGATAAAACCCCCGATTTTCTAGACGTGTATACAAATAAAAATAGTAAGTTATACTATAAATGAGTTTATTTTACCTGTATCGGTTTAAATTCGCTGTTAAGTCGCAAATAATTCTGTTTGAGAACGCAACAATTGGGCATTTCGCAATCAGGGCAGTTTCAGGGCAGTTTTGGCCTTGTTGTTGGGAAATCCACTGTGACTAGGCCTTCTATTTTTTCGCTTGCGTCAGGCTTGTATCCTTCCTCCGCCCCGCCCCCAAATCACCTAGTCCCAGTCTTTTCATGTGAAAAAGCGCTGAATATTAAAAAAATATCAATAAAAATAGAAGGCCTAGGTCTAGGCTGGGGATGACGGTGCCTATTTGCCAGTGGAATACATGCATCTCATTGGCAGGTGACGTCATCCCTTGGGTATTTAAGAAGCCACGATCGCAATTTTAGATCACCCCTGATGAAGACACTAGACTGGAGTGTCGAAACGTTGGGTCTTGATTACAATTCGACTGGTCTTTGTAATCATTTATTTAAACAAGAGTAGCGAGCGAAACATGATTGATATACCTGGTTGCAGTGAACGAACAAACTTTAAAACTAAAAATGGCTTGCGCAGTTGCGCACCCAAATTTAAAAGCTGTAATCGTATTTTGAGTTAGTGGATGGAAACTTTGTTGGATACTAATAGCTGTTTTGGGAAATTGAGAGCAATTTCAAATCTGTTCAGTTTTTTTTATACACCCTGTACTGTTATTCAAATCTGTTCAGTTTCAGTTTTTTATACACCCTGTACTGTTATTCAAATCTGTTCAGTTTTTTTTTATACATCCTGTATTGTTATTCTATTCTAATTATTCCATCTTCCCGGCTTCGATAAGCTATGGGCCAATTTTCATCCATGTGTTGATATTTTTTCCAGGCAATAACAGAGCACCTGCGCCTGCTCACACCTGTGAAGATAAGGACCAGCGGTGTTACAAAATGAAGGATACTTCATGTTGCAAAGACAACGAAATCTTGCGAGACGTATGCCCGAAAACGTGTGGAGTGTGTCAGAGTTATCTTAAGTAATAAAATATTTATAGAACA
>CACRXK020013403.1:0-14075 GCA_902702795.2 Paramuricea clavata
TTGCTCCCCTAAAAGTGGCTTGCGCACGGAAATGACAAACGGTATTCTTTATTTGAGTTCATGTATGAAAAGTTCGCTATTTGTTGCATTTATGATAAAATTTCGGCAGGATTTTACCGAGTACAAATCCACCGAAAAGCCTATGAAAACGTTACATTTTTCTCCGTTGGTGCTGTTCTTGCTTCATTATGAATTCATTTTTACTCCCATGAGAGTTCCATGGAATTTCCATGGAATTTGTGCTTTCGAGTTGTTTGTGCTGAAACGCATTTTCTCGTATAATACCCCGTACACTTTGAAATGGCAATGTCACAATTTACCCCGCAGCAGAGAGCTTTTATGGTATCAGAGTTCCTCCGTAGCAACAACACAAACTTGGTTCGCCAAAGTTTCAAGAATATCCAGATGTACGATGCCCTTCACGTGCGAATACGTGAAGGGCATCGTACACAAGTCTGGATATTCGTTCATGAAACTTTGGCGAACCAAGTTTATGTTGTCGCTACGGAAGAACTCTGATACCATGCACAAAAGCTCAAAATCTCACAATGGCATCGCCATTTCAAAGTGTACGGGGTATTATACGAGAGAAAGCGTTTCAGCACAAACAACTGGAAAGCACAAATTCCATGGAAATTCCACGGAACTCTCATGGGAGTAAAAATGAATTCATAATGAAGCAAGAACAGCACCAACAGAGAAAAATGTAACGTTTTCATAGGCTTTTCGGAGGATTTGTACTCGGTAAAATCCTGCCAAAATTTTATGATAAATGCAACAAATAGCGAACTTTTCATACATGAACTCAAATAAAGAATACCGTTTGTCATTTCCGTGCGCAAGCCAGTTTTAGGGGAGCAAAAGTTGACCACCCCCCTGGATAGCAAAATTTACTATTTTCAAATTTTTTTATATTTTCCATAATTTAAGAACTCAAGCAATCCATATATAGCAAAAATTACATTTCATGAACAGAATTGTGGAGAATTGAGAGCAATTTCAAAATTGTCTTACTTTGTTTGATACACCCTGTATATATATATATATATATATATATATATATATATATATATATATATATATATATATATATATATATATATATATATATATATATATATATATATATATATATATATATATATATATATATATATATATGTATATAACGTAAGTATAAGTAGTAGTAGTAGCCTTCCTGACTGTCTCCATCTGCGCCTGGAAAGGGTATAAATTAGGTGTATGTCCATTATTTATCCAGCAACCACCTATAAAAACGCTCTACAAAATGTCAATCTATCCAGCCTGAAACAACGCCGAGAAAAGCTTGTAGCCAAACTATTCACCAACATTATAAAAGACCAAGATCACCAACTGAATTGTCTGTTGCCGAACAAAAAACGATCCTGCTATAACTTTCGAAAGAAAAATACATTTACTTTACCTAAATGTCGAACTGATCGCTATAAAAACACTTTTATCCCTGCCAACATTGGCTTCGTAATTCGCGTCTTGGTAAATAATAGACACGGCCCTCTTTTGCACACGTTCGATAGCATTAGACAGGTATTCAGGTAAAGCGTAATGGAATACTTGACTACTAAATTCTAGAACAGGTCTGACACACGATTTGTAAAATGAAATAATGTCTAGGGCGGGAATATTGGCGCGTCTGAGTTGAAAGATAAAGAATAAACGTTTATTGGCTTTTTGACTATGATCTCAACGTTGTCATTCCATTTAAAATCGTCTCTAATGGTAAGACCAAGGATTTTCGCGCTGGTAACCAGTTCAAGGTCTTCATTATAAACTCTTGGAAAGTCGATATCAGTTTTCCCAAAGGAAATTAGGAGTTCTTTACACTTAGAACGGTTCAATTGAAGACGATTTGCAACAGACCAACTTTGAACTTCATTGGTTGCGCGTTGGATGTTGCCAGAGCCGTTTCTGGGTATGGTCTCGGAGATTGTGGTGTCGTCTATGTACTTCCAGTATTGGGCGGTTGTTAAGCGAAGATCGTTGATCATTAGTATGAACAACCATGGACCAAGTTTAGTCACCTGGGGAACACCAGAGGATACTGAACGGCTGAACCCCACTCCGAGAGACAGTCGTTGGATAACTTGACTCGTTGTTCTCTGTCCATCAGGAAGTCTAGTACCCAGTTCTTAACGGAGTTAGGAATAGGAAGTAGGAGGATTTTTTCTGCGAGAAACCGGTGGTCGATTAGGTCGAACGCCTTTCGACAATCGAATAAAACAACTCGAATAGAACCGCCGTTTCCATCCGTTGCCTTAGTCCAGTTATGAAGCATGTCAATGAGAGCCAAGGTTGGTGAGGAGCGTGGAATTCCACCAAATTGAGCAGGGTCGACAATACCGAGTATGGCAGGAGCGAAGAATTCCTCTACCACAAACTCTTCGGCTAGTTTGGATAAAGAGGGTGTCAGGAAAATAGGACGAAGATGCCTGCATGTTGACGTCTCTAACTTGTTTCTCCTTCGGAATCGGTGTAATATTAGCACGTTTCCATACGCGCGGGAGTTTTTCTGTTTGTCAAAAGAGGCGTTCAGCATGTTAGAGAAAGGGGAAGCAAGGAGTTAAGCGTATTCTTTTAGAATCCAGTTAGGGATGCGATCAGGGCCCGGAGCTTTCGAAAGATTTAAGCGTTTAAGCTCGTTGTAAACTGTAACTTGAGAAGTAAGGATAAATTCGTTATCTCGAGGGTCAGATGGAGACTGCTGAAACAAGGTGGGTGGATCTTCGTGACGTAGAGGAGAGTATTCTTGCATCGGTTCGAGAAAAATGTTATTGATCAAGTTAGCATATTGCGTGGGCGGCAATGGGTCGGTACTCTCGGTCTGCAGTAGGAAATCGACTAGCCCACTAGATGACGACATACCGCCTAGACGTTTACCTCAGACCACCATTTCTTGGGGTTTAATTGTTGCAGATTACCAACCTTGGAGGTGTAATGTCTCCGTTTTATAAGTTTTTAAAATCGTTGGTAGATTATCACCCACGGTGAATCACCGATTTGAAATTTTACTTGCTTCTCAGGCATAATTATGTCCAAACCGGTTGAAATAAGGGAGGTAAACAGGTTGGTTTTCTCTTCGCAGCAGCGAGCTGATTCCACAATCTGCCAGTCAATATCACTCAGGAATCTTTCCAATTCAACTTTACGTGAGGGCCTGGTATCTCGTTTAGTAACAAACCGTCTACTGGTTGATTTGGAATAAATGGTTACTGTAAAGTGGTCTGATAAACCAAATGCGGGAAGGATATTGACAGGGTTTGGCTTTTAAAAGTTGTGTAGATTAGTCAACACAAAATCTAAAATATTGGCTCCACGAGTTGGGGTATGAACAAGTTGTTTCATGTGAAATTCGTAACAGAGATGATTAATGTGTAAGTGATTAAAATCGCCACCGATAATAATCCCGCATCCCGGACAAATACCAATTACTCCGGTTAGGGAATTAGATAGATAATTCAACAAATCTTTATCGTCAGAGCTAGGTGGGTAAACAGTGCCCGTTATTATAGACGGAAAACCTCTAGGTAGTCTTTGAGGTCTTAAAGGTAATAGGGGAAAGGTAGTCTTTGAGGTCTTAAAGGTAATAGGGGAATGGGGGTTGGCATGGGGTTTCCATTAATGGCTTTGGGTGGGCCGCATATAGACCTGGTTCGGGGGGATTTGTCCGTCTAAATATATATATATATATATATATATATATATATATATATATATATATATATATATATATATATATATATATATATATATATATATTTAAATATATAAATTATATAAATTTAAAATATATAAATTTAAAATATATAAATTTAAATAACAGCTCTTTTAAATTGGCCCCCTACTATAGGCCACCAGGATAGAACTTTTGGGCAAAATCTCACAGGCCTGCTCATCAGCATCAATGATATCATGATGTTTGCGAATGATACTGGCTATATGTCACACGCTCGAGGGTTGTACTTGGTGACAAAAACACACTGCTTCCCTTTCTAATTAGGTTTGCTTTTACGTGCTTCAGCTCGAGTCATCACACCCACTTCCTCAAATACTCTATTAACATGAACACTATTGTGGCCACAATAAATTTTATTAATAAGATATTGGGCGTATATTTTGTTTTTTTTATGAAAATCGCTATCCTCAGAACATATACGCCTTTACCTCAACGCCACACCTTTAGCTATACCACGTATTTGAGATCTTGGATGCGATGACTTGGCATTTAAATACACATGGGCATCGGTGGGCTTACTATAAATAGATGTTACCAATTGGTTGTTGACTATTGTAATAAGCAAATCAAGAAAATGCAAACTCCGCCCACCCATATCCATGGTAAACTGTAGATGTGAATCGAATGTGTTAAGAGCCGGGAAAAATGCATTAAAGCGTTCAACGGAACCACGCCAAAGTACAATGGTATCGTCACGGAAGCGAAACCAGCACCTAAGTTCCGGATAAATAGTCCATGATGCTAAAACTTTTTGATCTATGTTTTCAGCAACAATGTCAGCATATGAGCAGGAGTTTTGGGCCATAGCCCATAGCCGTACCATTTTCTTGCCATTTTCGTACCATATAGCCTATATTACTTATACTCTACTCTGTCTCCATGGAGCGACTTCAAGTTAGTAATGTTAAATTTTTATTTAACCGATTGTTCTCATGTAGAGAAAAGTCTGTTCGTTTTAAACACCATATCACTTTACTTTCTCATTATCGTGTTGGCGGTATCATTCCGAAGGGTTAATTCTTACTTAAATTTCATTGTGGAACGACGGAGCCGGTTTTACAATCTCGGGTGGACTCAACGTTAAGAAAATGCTCGAGGAAGTTGATGAATTTATTTGAGCAACATTACAAGCACAAAACTTCCTTGTTTAAAAGTAGAAGAACGTGAGTTGTTTTTGTCGCTTAAGAGATTTCATCCGATAGAAGTAAACTCCATCGTAGTTCAGCTAGAGAAACGAACCCAGTTATGGGAGCGTATGTTTACGGACTTGCGTTTGAATAAATATGCTCGTGATGGTGTACAACCCAGAAATGCGAAAGCGGTTAATAATAACAACAAGACAGTGGAGTCACTAGAGGAACAGCAGAAACATGAACATGAACTTACAAATCAAATAGTTGAACAGCCACTTGCAGAACTTTGCAGTCGAGGTCCATCTTTTGTTCCAACGCCTATATATACAAGCATAGACTGGAACGGTTTACAGCAAAGTGGGCAAGCTTTTAAACGAAAAGTAAGATGGCGAGCGTTTTACCACTCTTCTGAAGAAACGGGGGAAAGTTTTGAAGTCAATCCTCTTGAACCTCCACGTGAAAAAGCGACCAAAGAACCACCATATGATAAGGTTCCAGCCATTGAGGTATTTTTAAATAGAGTTGAAAAGGACTTGTTTGATACAACTAGAAGTAATTATGTGACGGACAATTTAACATCAGAAGAACGTAAGGCCTTAACCAAGTTTCGTTCTACCCCAGTGGAGGAGCGTAATTTGGTCATCCGCCTTCAAGATAAGGGCAATAGTTTTGTATTTTTAGATAATGATACAGACGCATATAAAGTTAGCCGGCAAATGGGTAGAGGTTCATTCCAAATTATCGACCACGACATTACTAATGAAACGTGTTCTGAAATTTTGGAACGGACAGGGAAATGGCCGTCTCGGGGGTTGTCTGATAAATGGATTAATTTTATTACTAGTTATAGTGGACCTTGTCGTGGTATTAATTATCCATAGATCAAAACGCATAAGCCTGGTAATCCTGCACGAGTTATTATACATCTGGTTGTGGTACACCCTCAGAAAATTTATCTTGATTTGTGGAAAAGTATTGCAAAACTGTAGTGGAGACTATTCCGTGTCGTGTGCAGGATACTAGGCACATGCTTAATATCATTGATGAGCTTAATTTGGAGGGGGTAGAAGATGGTGACTTGTTGGTTAGTTTCGACATTACTAACATGTTTCCGTCTATAGATAACCAGTCGGGGATTGAAAGGGTTAGATACAAACTTACCCAATATGCTGATAAACTTGACGTGCCGGTTGAATGTGTTGTGTAAGCCTTTAAAATTTGTCTTAAGAGGAATTGTTCCACTTTTCGTGGGCAATATTGGTTGCAGGAAAATGGTATGGCTATGGGCCCCAAAAACTCCTGCTCATATGCTGACATTGTTGCTGAAAACATAGATCAAAACGTTTTAGCATCACGGACTATTTATCCCATACATGTCCAATACTCCCGCATTTCACGACTCGTTACAAGTTGTCACAAGTCGTGAAATCCATCGCAAGGTACAAGTTGACATAACTCGTCACGATTTCACGTCGACTCATTACAAGTTGTCACGAATCGTGAAATCAATCACAAGGTACAAGTCGATATAACTCGTCACGAATTTCGTCACGAATCGTAAAAACGCAAAAATAGTACCGGGTATATCATCTCTTCTGAATTTACCTTTCCTGTAAGCCCTGCCGTAATATATATTCATGCCTGTTCTTCAAAAATGCAGTCTACAAGTATACATATCCTTTTCCGGCGGATAATTTCAGCAAAAATAAAACAAAAGTTATTCCAAATATATTGAACGACATATCTTGCAAAACACTGCTGAAGATGAATCTGATTTAGATTCAAAAATACAGTTTTAATAAATTGTGTGTTAATATTACGCACTCCTTATTCGGAATAACTTTTGTTTTAAGTATACATATACTTCGGCATTTTTTGCTTCCTTGAATTTGATATCTTTATATAAAGCCATATCAGTGAATATTCAATACGGTTGTATAGAATATTCATGCATCATACAATATATAGCTATATATATTGTGATCATGCCTCGTTCTTCAAAAACCACTCTGCAAGTATACTTTGGCATTGAGCGATTCGCGTATACAGTTTGCCATTGCAGGCTTCACTCTACTTCACTGAAGCTTGCATATATCTTTATATTTAACGAGTGCTCCCTTATATATCGGTTAAACACTTGCATGCATGATGATAAAATTCTAAATAAGCCATATCAGTGAATATTCTATACGGATGTATAGAATTTTCATGCATCATATGCTACAATATATATATATATATATATATATATATATATATATATATATATATATATATATATATATATATATATATATATATATATATATATATATATATATATATATACATATATACATATATATGTATATATATATATTCTGATCATGCCTCGATCGTTCTTCAAAAACCACCCTGCAAGTATACTTTGGCAATGAGCGATTGCGCGCCTACAGTTTGGCATTGCTAGCTTCACTGAAGCTTGTATATTTACCGACGAGTCGTAAAGAGGCAAAAATAGTATCGGGTACCATATCTTCTGAATTTACCTTTCCTGTAAGCCCTGCCGTAATATATATTCATGCCTGTTCTTCAAAAATGCAGTCTACAAGTATACTTATACTTCGGCATTTTTTGCTTCATTGCATTTGGTATCTTTATATAAAGCCATATCAGTGAATATTCTATACGATTGTATAGAATATTCATGCATCATGCATACAATATATATATTCTCATCGTGCCTCGTTCTTCAAAAACCCAGTATGAAAGTATACTTTGGCATTGAGCGATTGCGCGTATACAATTTGGCATTGCTACTTGCTAGCTTCACTGAAGCTTGCATGTATATCTTTTTATTTAACGAGTGCTCCCTTATATATCGGTTGAACACTTGCATGCAGGGTGAGAAAATCCTAAATAAACCATATAAACCTTCACCGTCGTCCTTGATTAAATAATGGCCCAGTTACTGATTTTTATTAGCTTAAAATGTTAAGAATGTTAGCATGCATGCAACCAACATGTATAGTGTAAAAACGCGATAAGCCGGGAATTTGGTTTATGACTATATGCATGCATGCATCAGTGTTACAGTGATCCGCTTACAACGAAAAAACGAATATGCCTAAATACGTATCGTCATCGCTGGAGGATTGTCATAAAATATTGCGAAATCCTGCATTAATCAATTAATAAAATCAATTGTAAAATATATGCTTTTAAAAAAATATAAAACCAATTTAACACTCAAATCCGGAACGGTAACAAATATTAATGCAATGCATGAAACACAAAGCGAAGGCTTAGTCACCTTAGTGCGTTTTTGTTGCTTTCTTTTAAACAACTTCCTATTCCGTTTATCACATATATTATCTTCCAAACAGTATAAACAATAGGTTTTCATATTAACATTGGTCATTGGGAATTGTAATTTAATTTACCACAAATACGAAATTTTTATCAGAAAATATATGCTTTCATCTTAGCTTGAATCGAGCGTATTTTAATTAATGACTTAAAGTGCTTTCCAAATTGATCCGAAATATCCAACTTATTTGATTGCTCTTCCTTTTTGACTTTTTTTATCATGTTTTCCAACTTATCTTGCAAATTATTTACCGCCTCGTATTGCTTTGTGACATCATCACATGGTGACTTAAATTTCACCGCTTCCTTTGTATGTCCTTCCTGTATGTTGTCATTTTTTCATTTACTTTCGTGTCAACATTATACTCGGTTACACCGTGCTTGCCGTATATACTCACTTTTTACGATCATATACAAGATTTCCAACAACTATAGGTATTATGTTGCCTAAATACATGGCTAACCGTATTCAGAAGTTTGACAGCGCTTTAAAAGCAGCCTATGATACGTTTTACTTTCAAGGTTCGTGACGAACTTTCCAAATTGGCATATTTAAATCGTCGATTATAATGAGGCAAATGTCGAAAACGGCACTGCTCCAACAACAAGTAAGCTTTCACACTTTTCCAACAATGGAATGTGATAAGCCGTCTCTTTCGGTGTCAATAAAAATTCTTGCTCCAAGCAATCTTCATTGAAACAGCGATTTCCACTCTCCGTCCAATAGCCATAGTGTTCATAAATTTTGCATTTACGACACCACTTTGTGATTCTAGTGCCCAAATAGCTTCCGATGTGGTAAATAACAATCACATGTGTCTTTTCGTCCACTTGTAATACCCGCGTGCATTTGCGACATTGATCTCTGTCCGTTATAAGAACGCTTCCCATCGGAACGCCACAACGTACTGAAAAATCATGGAAAACTCTGAAGTTTTCCTTCAATCCTTCAGTTAGCACACCATTTCCATGTAAAAACATAAGACTTCTCGTCTCACTCGCGAACTTGCCCGCACACAATTTTTCTTCATTGCTAAGCTCCTCCTGCGGCATCTTTCCCAAAACATATCGCTGCACAAATGAACTATGTCTGGATAAATATAAAAAGCCTTCTCCTAACAACTGTAAAATAAAATATACTTTGCGACTACCGAACGTGTTCCTAGTTAATGTTGAATCCATGTTCACACAATGTCGGCGTGAAGCTGTGAATCATCCTCGTTCCCAGGCACAAACTAGTGACTTGTCCCCATTCTCCACACTTTCCAGTTTCACGGATTTAACGAGTCGTACGAATTTCGTCAGGTTCACCACTTGGCTGGGTGCACTCTTAAGTCCTTCATCACTCGTGAAACATTCCTTACATGTTGTAACGAGTCGTGAAATTTCACGGATTTAACGAGTCGTACGAATTTTGTGAAGTTCACCACTTGGCTCCTGCACTCTTAAGTCCTTCACCACTCGTGAAACATTCCTTACAAGTTGTAACGAGTCGTGAAATTTCACGGATTTAACGAGTCGTACGAATTTCGTGAACTTCACCACTTGCCTCCTGCACTCTCGAGTCCTTCACGACTCGTGAATCATTCCTTACAAGTTGTAACGAGTCGTGAAATTTCACGGATTTAACGAGTCGTACGAATTTCGTGAAGTTCACCACTTGCCTCCTGCACTCTCGAGTCCTTCACGACTCGTGAATTATTCCTTACAAGTTGTAACGAGTCGTGAAATTTCACGGATTTAACGAGTCGCACGAATCTCGTCAGGTTCACCACTTGGCTGGTGCACACTTAACCCATTTACGACTTGTATTGGACAGCCATCATTTATTTATCAGGAACTTAGGTGCTGGTTTTGCTTCCGTGACGATACCATTGTACTTTGGCGTGGTTCCGTTGAACGCCTTAATGCATTTTCCAGGCTCTTAACACATTCGATTGACATCTACAATTTACCATGGATATGGGTGGGCGGAGCTTGCATTTTCTTGATTTGCTTATTACTATAGTCAGCAACCAATTGGTAACATCTATTTATAGTAAGCCCACCGATGCCATATGTGTATTTAAATGCCAAGTCATCGCATCCTAGATCTCAAATACGTGGTATAGCTAAAGGTGTGGCGTTGAGGTTAAGGCGTATATGTTCTGAGGATTGCGATTTTCATTAAAAAAGCAAAATATACGCCCAATACCTTATTAAATGTGGCCACAATAGTGTTCATGTTAATAGAGTATTTGAGGAAGTGGGTGTGATGACTCGAGCTGAAGCACGTAAAAGCAAACCTAATTATAAAGGGAAGCAATGTGTTTTTGTCACCAAGTACAACCCTCGAGTGTGTGACATAGCCCGCGTGCAGGCCCAAGGGAGCAGGCTCAAGGGAACTTGATAGTGGGCCTGCAAGCAAGGCCCGGTATTTTGTACTTTCCGCGTTCGCCCACGAACGCGGCATTCTGATTGGCTGTTTGCTGTTGGATTCTATAATTAGGTCGGTGATTCATCACAAAGGCATAGACAAAGGCTCTCGATAAGGTTAAAATTCGAAAATTGATCACTTTTTTCGATTACAAATGAACAGGAACAGACTGTTTATTGTTTACTTGAAGGAAGAGATGTTTTTGCCGTTATGCCAATGGGGATTGCTTGTCATAAGGTGTTGGAATAGCAACATTACGACTGGGGTAAACTCTAGTAACCTTTACTTGAGTTTCATTAATTTCAAACAGACTTGATACGTTATATGTTCCCCAAGAATATGATCTTTTGGTTGATGTTGAGATTCAGTTGCATGTAAGCCTATTCAAAACACTTTGCGATTTACAAGGCTTCGCTGAGAGAGCGAAACAGAAGACGGTATTAAATTGCCGTTTGAAACGAAACGATCTGGACTCTGAACGCTCTCTTCTTTTGTAGAGTTATTTACCAAATGAAATAACTAAAATAAATTTCGTACTTTCCGCCGCCAACAAGAATTGCACACACGATCTGATAAGTGAGACAATTTATTTATAACAATGGCGACAGCGAAGCACACATAATATAAATGCTGATGTGGTCGCACGACTTCCCTCACGATTTGAAGTTTGAGACTGGTTTTCTGTTGAAATTCGTCTTAATTTGCCTGTTCCGATTTTAGTTGAAAATGAGCACCGGCAAATTTGTCAATTACTGACGGCGTTGCTTGCTTTTTTGGCGTTAAAACGCAGCCATTTAGACATTGTTTATGTTCTGAATAAGCAGAGAAAACCCCGCAACATTTTAATGCGAGTTTGTTTGTTAATATTTGGGTGCTGTCATTGGTTCTTTTTTGACAATTGACGCGCGAATGGGGCGTGTTATGAAAAGGGGCGTTTTACAAAATACCGGGCCTTGCTTGCAGGCCCACTATCAGTTCCCTTGGGCCTGCACGCGGGCTAGTTCTCAGCATGCATGTTACATATTGACCAGTTCAGCCTTCAATACGATCGTCTTCAAATTGAATAACATGTACGCAATAGAATACAAGTTATCGAAGGTGCTCTAGTCTACTGCTGTCCTATAAAGGTTGACCAGTTATAATAAATATTCGGCCTCCATATTTGTTTTGCTATCTTCGGTCAATAAGCTCTATATATATATGAAAAAAGTAAAGCGAAAGATGGCGGACATGCGAATCCAAGCTAAATACAGGTTTTTCTCATTGTCGAGAATCAGTGCCTCCGAACTGTAGTCCTCGACAATAGGCCGTCGGATGAGCATCCAAAAGATGAAATTCCGTTGCACCCCTCTCTGCCCTCGTGGAACTACGTAATTTTCACATGAGTCAATAGATAAAAACTTACTTTATCAGAATCCGTTACTCCCCAAGCGAAACAGGTGCACAATTGGGAAAAATATTCTTCCAAAGTTTGATATTTTCCCGCTACGAAATATTCGAACCGCCATTGTTTTGGTAGCAAATATACGCATGCGTGTTTCAGCCAAACTTGCACTGCGCACGCGCAGACAGGAAAAATGGATTTTCCCTGATTTCCCCCGTAAAAACAAGAAAATAGAGTCACGGAATAGAGATCAAACCTTGTAATATTAACGAATAAATAATACGCACAAATTAAATATTGTTTAAAACACCTTCTTGTACATTTTGCTTGCTCATCTGCTAAATAACTTCAATTCATTGGCTATTGTTTCAAAATATGGTTATAATGTTTAATTCTACTTATTAACATCCTAATTCAATACAAATTTGTGTGAGGTAAAAACCCACCTGTTTCAAATCTATCAAACAGGACGCAGAATATATAATTATACATACAATTCACACGATCAAGGATCAAATGAAATATGTCGCTAAACTAAAGCCTTGACCAAACGTAGGGAACTTGTCGCGGAAATATTTCGTGATTTGTTTCAAATGTTTTCCTGTCTCCCATATCTGGAAACATTAGCTTTTATTGCAAAAACTAAAGTTGCTTCCCGGAAAGCAAAAATATTTCCTACCAAATTCAGAAACATTTGATCAAACACTCTTTTCCCGTTTGACGACGCTGATATAAAGACAATATGACATACAGAAACATTAATAAGACAAATATAAATTTGACAAATATCTTTGCGCAACAATATTTCCCAGTTTGTCCCTTACTTAATTTAAGGGATATTTATATAAACTCCTAGGAAAACCATTGATTGAATCTTTAATGTATTATTGAATAACTATCAACTATGCAAGATATGTTTGACGCTTCTTAAATTGTGCGTTCCATCCATCGCTTAAGTAATATATGTTCTATAGATTTCAATCTTGGATTTGGACCAACTTTTCCATGGTTCCAATCATCTCTTCCAACCGACGAAACCGGACTGCACCAGTGAAGTACGTTTTAACTGTGAAAGAAACATCACCCAGGCACCAACTCGAAATTCATCATGAAAAAAGATAAATTGGGAGGAAATATAAAATCCATAATTTTATCATAACTATCAGATTAAACATAACTGAAAGAAATGTTTTCCCCCTTGAGCCCAGATTTTCATCAGTGCAATAAAATCCCACTTATTGGATCCTGGGCAAGTGCCTACGCTCAAAATGAGATTGCATGTATTCTACAATAAGCTGTCCTGGCTTTTGTCTGGTAAAGTTCTACTATATATTATATTGTGACATAAGTTGGTATTTAGCTACTATCTAGAATAACAAGGAACGATTCAACCTGGCTTTTCGTGCACATACTAGTTGACTTTTTCTTTTAGATTTGCTACTGCGCCACGTTGCGTTTAAGCTCCCCCACCGGGGTGCGTTTCAGCTTCTCAGCCATTACCATACATTAACCTTGTCCACTGTGGATCCGAATGAGAATATCGAATGAGTAAATAAATACTGATCTACTGCACTGCGCAGATAATACCTACGTGCATTACCATCATTGTTCTTTAAATATGCCATCGAATCCAGTGTCATCGCCATCAAGTTCGAATAATAGGCCACCATCATTGTCATCACCTGACAAATTGTTCTCGTCTGTATTCTGGTCGAAGAAATTTGTGCACTCGCAACAGGAACAAAGACCAGTACACTTCAAATCTGCATTTTGACAGGCACAACGTCTTGTTGAACACCCAACCTCGCAGTGGCGTGCTGCCAGGGGTGTATTGGTATCGCTATATACCCACGTATTTCAACGCGCATGCAAATATAATTACTCAAAGAAAACGATAATGTACTTAAACAATGTATAAACTTTTATTTCTTTACAAATATCGTCGAATTATTGAGCCTTTTGAGCGGTAAAACACTGTGGTGTATTAAAACCAAAAACCAAAACGTTGTTTACACGTTGTCG
>CACRXK020013404.1:0-14075 GCA_902702795.2 Paramuricea clavata
GTAGTATGGGTCACCTTAAAGTGATCTGATGTTGTACAGAACTCACTGCTGAGTTAAGCATGGTTAGATCATACAGAAGTAGTATGGGTCACCTTAAAGTGATCTGATGTTGTACAGAACTCACTGCTGAGTTAAGCATGGTTAGATCATACAGAAGTAGTATGGGTCACCTTAAAGTGATCTGATGTTGTACAGAACTCACTGCTGAGTTAAGCATGGTTAGATCATACAGAAGTAGTATGGGTCACCTTAAAGTGATCTGATGTTGTACAGAACTCACTGCTGAGTTAAGCATGGTTAGATCATACAGAAGTAGTATGGGTCACCTTAAAGTGATCTGATGTTGTACAGAACTCACTGCTGAGTTAAGCATGGTTAGATCATACAGAAGTAGTATGGGTCACCTTAAAGTGACCTGATGTTGTACAGAACTCACTGCTGAGTTAAGCATGATTAGATCATACAGAAGTAGTATGGGTCACCTTAAAGTGATCTGATGTTGTACAGAACTCACTGCGTTAAGTATGGTTAGATCATACAGAAGTAGTATGGGTCACCTTAAAGTGATCTGATGTTGTACAGAACTCACTGTTGAGTTAAGCATGATTAGATCATACAGAAGTAGTATGGGTCACCTTAAAGTGATCTGATGTTGTACAGAACTCACTGCTGAGTAAAGTATGGTTAGATCATACAGAAGTAGTATGGGTCACCTTAAAGTGATCTGATATTGTACAGAACTCACTGTTGAGTTAAGCATGTTTAGATCACGCAGAGGTAGTACGTGTTCTTGAAAGTTGGTTATCTTAAAGTGATCTGATGTTGTACAGAACTTACTGCTGAGTTAAGCATGGTTAGATCACGCAGAAGTAGTATATGTTCTTGAATGCGGGCTACGTTAAACCAAAGAAAGATAAACTACGATATATATAAAACAAAACGTCACCTGCAGTGGGTGTCATAGACACTGTAAACGGTTGTCCTTTGACTGGCGACGGTTTTAAGATAAGATTCATTTTATTATTCAAAATAACTTTTCCTCCTTTGCTGTCAAGAGCGGTGAACATGACCGGCTGAGTGGACGCGACTGTTTTTGTGATGAGAACAACTAAACCTTGCTTGATTTTGAAACCAGATGCTGGGTTATGATCGCTGGACTTTAGAATGACTTCAGAGCCAGCTCTATTGAGTAGTTTCAGTCCAATGTAATATCTGGGCCCGCCTGATGCTGAACAACGAAAAACATCATGGATTTAAAAAAAGTAAAATTAAATAAAGATATAGACCCATTGCTGTTGACCACAATACGAGCTTAAGTTTGACATCGGGAGGACAAGTTGAAATGAAGTACCATCAGAATATGGAATAAACAACTCTAGTTTCTTTCGTTATACATGGGTGCGCGGAAATACCAGATTTATTTCGTGTGTTGAACATGATATCTCAAGAGTGAGCTCAGTGAACGAGTGAGATATCATGTTCAACACGAGAAATAAATCTGGTATTTCCAAGCATTCATGTATTTTTCTGTTTATTATATAAAGGACAGTCTTTGAAAAACGATAATTTTTACAGAAAAACGATAATTGAAAAGTGATAATTTTCACAACATGTGAAGCGAGTGGCTTTAGACATGATAAAACACGACCTGCGAGTTTTTTAAATGGCTTCAAAAACGTTTGCATAATAAGTCAAATCTTTATATAAAAATCTTTATATAGTTTGCATAACAATGGTCTTTTGTTAAAGTGTTCTTTAGCTGGTATAAAGACGTATGCACGTGACTAATTTCTTACTCAAGATTGGATAATTGCTTCATGAATTATTAATGAGTTTTTGAAGCCGTTTAATAAACTCGCAGATCGTGTTTTATTATGTCTAAAGCCACTCGCGCTGCGCGCTCGTGTCTTTAAACATAAAAAAACACTCCTACGCGTGCTTTAAATAGTACATAAAGCACTATACTTTATATAATAAATGTGATATGCAATTTCTTAATGTTTACTGGTCAGTAGGTGCAAGGGGTCAGTATAATTACAATGGGTAAGTATGTGTAATGGGTCATTCCTTAAAGGTCTGTGTCAGTGTGTGCCAATAATAAGAAAGTTTTGGATTGATACAACTACCTGAAAAATACAAGGAGAACTTCGACGTTTCGAGCGACAGCCCTTGGTCGGAAAGTTGGATCATTCCTTAATCTATAGTCACATTGGTGAATGTTACATGAAGTACGTACCTTGAGCATTTTGAACAGTGATTTTCATTGGCTCTCCTTTCACAGTACTCGGAGTTAAAGTGAGGTGAGCCTTCCCGTTCAGGAGCACAGCTTTTCCGTGAATATCACTGGCTGAGAATCCCACAGGTGTCACGCTATTGGTCAGTTTTGTTATGACGACAATAAAACCTTTCTTGACAGCAAATCCTTGCTTGGGGACGCCATCTGTACATTTTATAAATATGTCTGAACCGGCCTTGTTCAGCACTTTTAAGACGAAGTAAAATTGGGAGGTTTCTAGAAGAGAAAAGACAAATGTAGACATATGTTCTATGCTGCATTA
The DNA here is from genome assembly GCA_902702795.2 of Paramuricea clavata. NCBI lineage: Eukaryota > Metazoa > Cnidaria > Anthozoa > Malacalcyonacea > Plexauridae > Paramuricea > Paramuricea clavata. The sequence goes on from CACRXK020013404.1 coordinate 2,559, forward strand.
AGCTTACAAGAGTGGTCGATCCATTTTTCACATCTGTGCCCAGAGTTCAATTCCTGCAATATGCATTTGTCTGATTATAATTTCACCTCAGTCACATGTGAGAAGAGTGCTTCCAGTTTGACTCTTCCAAACACAGCAGGTTTTCTCCTTGTATTCTGGTTTCCTCCTGTAGTAACACTGGACCAAAAGAAGTTGATTCTTACTGGACCTAAACAGCGAACAGTTCGGTTCAGAGAAAAAGCACGGCAAGTTACCTGTTGAGATCTGACCAGGCTTGGTTGTAGCAAATATGGTGAATTTATGTCCTTTAACACTCGAAGCTGTCAATGTTAGCGACTTCTTTCCATTGAGGTATATAAGTTGACCAGTCATAACATCCTTCGCCGTGAAAGTGACCTTCGCCGCTCCGCTAAATTGTTTGACAAAATCTAACATGACTCCTTTGATTATTGTTAAGCCTTTCGGCGGCATCTTATCGCTCGACATTAACACAATGTCCCTGCCAGCTTGGTTAGAAATTTTGATGTCGATGAAAGTTTTACCATCTGACGGTTGAGACAAACCTACATAATCAAGAAAATAATTAGTCTTCTAATTGATCAATTACATAATTGACTGATTAGCTAATTAGTCTAACAAGTAACTAAATAACCAATCATAATTGATCGATCATTCAGCCGCAACTAACTTTATTTATACAGGTAGCTCTATCGGTTTGTCTAATATGTTCTTCTTCGAGATATCTTGTTGATCCAGTCTTATTACAGGAGGAAACTTTTGAAATCTATCAGTTCTAGACTGTTCTACCTAGAGGTCCAATAAGGATCATCTCTTATTCATCTAGTGTTACTACAGAAGGAAACCTAAACTAAACTAACTTTATTTATACTGGATAGCTCTATCAGTTCTAAACTGTTCTTCCTAGAGATCCAGTAAGGATCATCCCTTATTGATCCAGTGTTACTACAGGAGGAAACTAAAAACAAAGCTGACCAATGATTGTGGAATTAAAACTCGGAATCAAATAGATTCAAGCCCTGACCATTTAGTCTCTTACCTATTCTCCAGTAATAAGTATAAACAGGTTTCATTCCAGACTGAGCGAGGAAAGTTGTAAAAGTTGAAAACGAGGCTAGATAAAACCTGGCAAACCCGGAACCCGCCAACGACCGACCAAACACAAAGTTTGGCGAAGTAGTTCCGATAGGGACTTGGTTCTGAGGTGTTTTTATTTTGGTTTGTGAAACCAACTTGCCGTCATTGAAGAGATACAAGCCTTGATTCTCTGACCAGGATATGCCAATGAATATCCAACGATCGCTTAATACTGACATGCCGAGCTGTGAAACAAAGAAATATGTTATTGACCCAGTGTTACTATAGGAGGAAACCTAAACTAAACTTTATTTATACTTGATAACAACCACTGTACCACATAAAAATCTCACAACTTGTCAACAAGATGTGTTCGCAACAGGCTTGTATCAAGTTTGTTAACAAGTTGTAACAATGCTGTTATTTCATCAAGTTGCTACAAGATTGTCACTCACAACTTGTTGACAAATTGTTGAATTGCAGAACGATAACAAGTTGTTGGAACAACTTGCAACAACTCTGCTGAGCTCAACAACTTTGTAGCAAGTTGTAAACAAGTCGTTGACAACTTGTCAACAAGCTGGGAACAAGCAGTGCGAACACATCCTGTTGACAAGTTGTTGGAACAGCATTGCTACAAGTCCGATGCAGGTTTGTTACAACTTGTGTGTTTTTACGTGTCTAGCTGAAGCACTAGAGCGGCAGAGTGAAAATAGGAAACTTTTACACAAACCTTCCACTGTGCTGTCATGGACATGACGACACAAAACAACTGACCACCTTGCAAGTATATAGCGATCCCGCGAGTCCCCTTGCTCAGAACACCAGTATCAACAATATACCGCTCTTCTGGGAACTTAATCAATCCATTGAACTTAATCTTGAAACCAATAGACAAACCATCTTTGCAGTTGGTCGGAGCAATCAGACAGTCTGTACTACGCAAGGTTGTACCTAACCACGAGCTTGAACCGTCGAATATAGTGGCACTGTTCTTGACGACAGTTTTACCATGGACACTGAGGAGGACATCCCCCGGAATGTGGCCATTCAGGATATAGGTAAAGATCCACGAATGTCTGGCTGTCACGGGGGGTGCTGGAAAAATGGAATGAATTTTCTATCACATGACTTCGGCAGCACTTTTATATTGGTGGGATGACAAATGGTGGTCAGCTTCGGAAATTTTAGCACTTACAGGACAAGAAAATGAAACTATATCTCTCGATTCTATTTACTTGCTTGCAAATACAAGATTCATATAATGAGAAGAATGAACATTATTTCCCCTGCACGATAGTGCTTAGTAAAACCCATCTGTCTGAAAAATTTAGAGTTTAATTCAAATTTACCTTCGACAGCAACTGCCCCTTTGTTGTTTTCTAAATTAAAGAAAAAATGTTGTTTAATATCTTGAGATTTATGAGGAAAACTAAAACATTTATTCTGTTGCTTACCAGTTGCAATGGCTCCTCCTTTGAACGCTAGGAAATCAATAAAATTAAAGAGTTTAATACGATGACTAGTAAAAATCTTCAGACACAAACCACGACAGCTTAGTGTAGAATACTCCCTACATTGGATCACCACGTTTGAGATATCTTTTTCAGGTAGTTCATACACAAACCACGGTAGTTTATTGTAGAATACTACCTACACTGGACCACCACGTTTGAGATATCTTTTTCAGCTAGTTCACACACAAACCACGACAACTTAGTGTAGAATACTACCTACACTGGACAAACAACTTTGAGATATCTTTTTCAGGTAGTTCAAACACAAACCATGGTAGTTTATTGTAGAATACTACCTACACTGGACCACCACGTTTGAGATATCTTTTTAGGTAGTTCAGACACAAACCACGACAGCTTAGTGTAGAATACTACCTACACTGGACAAACAACTTTGAGATATCTTTTTCAGAAAGTTCAGATACAAACGACAGCACACTCAAACCTTACCTGTCAGAGTGACAGCAACTGGTGTGGGTTTTCCTTGCTTGGCTGTCACCTCAATCCATTCCTTGCCGTTCAACAAAACCTTCGCTCTACTGGGATCCTCGATCGCTCGGAAAACAACCATCTGTTGACTACTCAGAGTTTTACTCAGAGTTACGATGTATCCTCGTTTAATCTTAAACCCTTGCGGGGGATCGTTATCACTTGAGAACAGGATTATATTACGATCCACTTTGTTGATAATTGTCAACATGATATTCCAAGGAGATGTAAGGATTCCTACGATAAGAAGAATGGAAATAATGAATGAAAATCTCACTGTCCTCTATAGCATTCAATTACCTAATCATTTGATATATCTGTAACGAGCAGGTTTCCTCTTGAAGTAACACTGGATCAATAATGGCCATTGGACCCTGGGAGGAAGAGTTTAGAAGTGATAGCTCGATTTAGTATAACATCATCATAAATGTCTCCAATACCTGTGGCGTCTCCATTTAAAGAAGTACCTATAATTGAAAATATAACAAAGGGGTGTGAATTTAAATACATATTTCGCGACATGCAAGAAAAGTTTGAACATATAGCAAAAATATCTTCACTATAACTTCAACTTACTGATTGGAGAAGGGAAATTCTCCACACCACTTGCTGTTCCAGCTGGAAAATAAAATATCATATTCTTTAACACATGTAAGATTTTGAAAGTCTTTCTTCCTTACACATTTCCTTGCAAAATGCCGCCAAAATTTGTTATACCAATTTTCGTGTGACGTTTGTGTTAACAAAAACGTCGATTGCTTCAGCTCGCTAGTGATTCAGGCGGGTTTTCATAGACTGGAGTTTCATGTCTATAATATGAATTCGGCTGGTAGGACAAAATAGCTGATGAGGTTTTATTTTTTGAAGCATGAGAACTTTGATGAATATTTTATGTAAGGTGAAATAGAAAGATGTTTTTTGCACTTGACTTGGTTGAACTAGCTTGAATGTTGGGTTTGGTGGATAATCCAAGTGATATATTCAATTTAAAACCTAATCAGGAACGGTTGTGAACATTACATGCAACACTACGCCCTCTGGTAGGAATCCAACCTGCGGCCCTTGTGTTAATATATGCTCATTATCCACCAAACCCAGCATTCACTATAACCTACCATCTTTAATCACCACTGTATGTGGTGCTCCTTTAACAGTGGAAGGTGTAATACTGACACCTTTTCTGCCATTCATACTCAGTCTCAACGTTGTTACACTCGCGTCAAATGCTTCAAACATGACCGGGGTTTGGTTGGGTACATCCTTGGTTAGTTGCGCCACTCCGTTGACCGGGATAACCTGGTCAGCCGGTTGGTTGTCCGAGGATTTCAGGATGATCGGCTTGCCGTACTTGTTGTAGATGTTTGCGGCAAGATAGTACATAGAACGAGGAATCACGGCTAGAAATAAGGATTGGTTAGTATCGCTGTTCTTCCTAGAAGTCCAATAACGATCATCTTTTAGTGTTACTACAGGAGGAAACCTAAACTCACTTTATTTATACTGGATAGTTCTATCAGTTATAATCTGTTCTTCCTAGAGGTCCAGTAAGGATCATCTCTTATTGATCCAGTGTTACTACATGAGGAAAGAAATCTAAACTAAACTAACTTTATTTATACTGGATAGCTCTATCAGTTCTAAACTGTTCTTCCTAGAGGTCCAGTAAGGATCATCTCTTATTGATCCAGTGTTACTACAGGAGGAAACCTAAACTAAACTAACTTTATTTATACTGGATAGCTCTATCAGTTCTAAACTGTTCTTCCTAGAGGTCCAGTAAGGATCATCTCTTATTGATCCAGTGTTACTACAGGAGGAAACCTAAACTAACTTCATTTACACTGGATAACTCTATAAATTCTGAACTGTTGAATTTCTAACCTTGATCACTGAATCTGTAGACATAAAGAGCGTTTGCTTTGCCAACGCCATAACTACATTGTAAAGACTTCCCGTCCTTGGCGTAACTAGAGTCCCCACTTGGTCCACTCCAACACTGACCAAACTTCTGCACACCAAAATATTTATAATTCTTCTTCTTGGCCAATAAGGCACATTTCATGATGGTGTTATTGAAACTGGACCAATCAGTTGGTGATGCGTGGAAATTTTGTAACATTTCAGGCAGTGGTCTCGGGTTTTGCCTGTCGTTATAGCAACCCACTGGTTGAAACAGCCTTGTTCCTAAAAAGAGACAAAAATGTCAATGTTCTCCTTAGAGGTCCAGTAGTAGATCACACAAAGTGTGGTTGCCCTACGTCCCAGAATGATTTCTATTTTACTACAATGAAATCATAATTTACCATCAATTCCAGATTTAGTTGAAACAACGACAGTCGAGACTTGCTCATCAAACTGTGATGGGGTGACTCGAAGTTCGGGTAAATCATTGACATACAACGGCTTTTTCGTAAGCGGATCTTCAGCATGAACTGTAATAGCTGTAGGACTGTTAGTCTTTTTCTTAATCATTGCTATCACTTTGCTTTTAATGAGAAAACCATTTGGTGGTACGTTGTCGCTAAACTTTATTTCAACAGCACCGGCGAATTTGTTGAGAACTTTTAAATTGGCGAAGTACAGTTTACTTGGCTGAACAAGCACTAAAAGATACACAAGGACATTAAAAATAACATAGGCAATATATTTGCCACTTTTTGCTTCCCACACAAGTAAAAATCTCACAACTTGTCAACAAGATGTGTTCGCAACAGGCTAACAAGTTGTAACAATGCTGTTGCTATTGTTGAATTCCAGGACGATAATAAGTTGTTGGAACAACTTGTAAAAAGTCTGTTGAGCTAAACAACCTTGTAGAAAGTTATCAACAAGCTGGGAACAAGCAGTGCGAACACATCCTGTTGACAAGTTGTTGGAACAGCATTGCTACAAGTCTGCTGCGGGTTTGTTTGTGTTTTCACGTGTGTAGCCCATTGAAGGCCCACAGGTGCGACAATTCAACCCAACTTACCATTAATTCGATAGTATGAGTAAATAGGATATAATAGAGAGTCTGATAAAAATTCCTTGAACACCACCAAAGAGGCAAGGTAAAATTTGGTAAAATAGAAACCAGCTCCACCAACGTTTCTACCAAGACAGAAATTTGGGGTTCTTGTTGAAGGTTGTAGTCCAATTACAGGGCTGCCTTTTGGATCAGAGGATTTGGGGAAGCCGTCTAAAGCAATGAAGAGTCCAGAGGTAGGTTTCCAGTTCACGATAATGTAGAGCCATTTGTCGTAGATTAAGTTGATTTCTGCCTGTGGATTTAGACATATGTAGAGTCAGTAATGATGGAGAGAGGAAGGGAAAAAATCTCAGTTCATCTTTCCTCCTGTAGTAACACCGGATCAATAATAAATGGACTTCTAGGGAAACAGTTTAAAACTTAGAGAGCCACGCCGTATAAATAAAGTGAGTTTAGTTCAGGTTTCCGCCTACAGTATCACTGGATCAATAAGAGATGATCCTTACTGGACCTCTAGGAAGAAGAGTAGAGAATCTAGAGCGCTATCCAGTATAAATAAAGTTAGTTTAGTTCAGGTTTCCTCCTGTAGTAACACTGGATCAATAAGAGATGATCATTACTGGACCTGTAGGAAGAACAGTTCAGAACTGATAGAGCTATCCAGTATAAATAAAGTTAGTTTAGTTTTGGGTTCCTCCTGTAGTAACACTGGATCAATAAGAGATGATCCTTACTGGACCTCTAGGAAGAACAGTTTATAACTGATAGAGCTATCCAGTATAGATAAAGTTAGTTTAATTTAGGTTTCTTCCTGCTGTAACACTGGAACAATATCCCCTACAGAGAATAGTTTAGAACCAAAAGAGCTACAGTATTCAATCTACATAAAGTTAGTGAAGACAACGATCCTGTACCTTCCACTTCATGTTCGACGTGGCAATCTCTGCAATCATCTTTCCATTGAGAACATAAAGTGAAACTCCTGTTTTTCCACCGCTTGTTGCCTCGGTATCTAGAACATATCTTGGCGTGTCGTATTCCTTTGCAGTTCCATCAAATCTCAGCTTAATTCCAAAAGCCAATCCCTCTTTTGCCATGTCTGGGTTTGACAGGATGTTGGTAGGAACAAGGTGAGTGCTGAGGAATGCCGTGATACCATCAAAGTATAGACCTCCATCAACTACCTCGACATGGCCGTTGACAATGAAGGGAAGATGACCTGGGATCTTGCCGTTGATGATTGTTAGGAAAGACCAGAAGTAGTAGGGCTCCATCTGAGGTTGACCTGAAATAAATAGAGTTCACTGGAAATAAAACACAGAGTTCGCACATGTGAGGAAGAGTCAAATTCAAGGACTTTTCAAGGACATTCAAGGCCATGTATCAGCAAATTCAAGGACTAAATTTTTAAAACTTTAATGGACAGTTATGGACATGCAAAATCAATTCAACAAAATGTCCGTTTGAATGTCAAACAAAATTTCACAAAATATCCAAAAACAAGAAACATTTAAGGACTTTTAAAGACTTCTTAACAAATTCAAAGATATTCAAGGCCTCGAATTTTTGTTTTCAAATTCAAGGACATTCAAGGACTTTCAAGTTTTGTACGAGCACTGAACACAAGTCATTTTATCTCCCGTTCGCAATCTTCCTTAATTTTCTTCCAAAGAAACCCTTTTTCTCAGAATGTCAGACTCTTTAAGTTGTAAACTCAGTTCTAAATAAATTTTCCATACCTGTATCCTCGTCGCCCGATTCTACAAAATGAAAATAAACCATATTGAAACCACTTTTCAAATGAAAAATTCCGATGATTGGATCATGATTTGATGGCATTGTTCTACGTTAAAGGGTCCATCAGATGCTCTGTTCAAAGATTATTACTCCTACCTGAAGTTACAGTCAAGCTCTCGATGTGATCTTTACTAATGGTGGGAACCAAGGATACATTGGTCTGTTCATTAATAAGCAATTCTCCATCACTCTCTGCGTCAATTGCTGTGAATATGATTGGCTGTTTAGCTCGAACAGTCTTGGTGATCAGTGAAATAGTTTTAGGACCGAGTGCAAAGCCTTGGGCTGGTTCATTGTCGTCTGGAATGAGGACAATTTTCCGCGGCGTCTTATTGATAACTTGAATCACCACATAATACGAAGAAGCGGAGATTTCTCCGGCTGAAATATAGTACAATTGATTCATTACTTATAAAAATTTATTCATTTATTAAAATTTTTTACCAAGAGATGGTATAAGGAGAACAGTTTAGAACTGATAAAGCTATCCAGTATAAAGTTAGTTTTGTTTAGGTTTCCTCCTGTAGTAATACTGGATCAATAAGAGATGATTCTTACTGGACCTCTAGGGACAACAGTTCAGAACTGACAGATCTATCCAGTATAAAGAAAGTTAGGTTATTCAGCAACAAAAACTAAAGAGCCAAGATATACCTGATCTTGTGACAGTCAAAGGTTCAGGGGTGTCTGCGACTAACTTGGGTACAATGCCGATACTTTTAGCGCCGTTGATATAAAACGTTTCTTTGGTCTTCGCATCCAGGACAGTAAAAGTGACGGCAGATGATTGTTGGGTTTTCAGTTTAATGAGAACAATCACGTTGTTCTTTACAAGCAAGCCTTCCTTCGGCGCTAGGCCTTGTGGGAATAAGATGACATCAGTTCGAGCAAGGTTTGTCACTTGTAACACAATATGATACGTCTGTACCACGGGAACTGCAAAACAACAAAGATAACATTAGTATCCCTACAACACAGTGGTGGATTTATCGGGGGGGGAGGGGGAATTGCACATGGGGGTAACGTTGGCCTTGATGAAGAGGGGTGCAAGGGGGGGGGGTGCACCAAATTTACCTACTCTTACCGTTTTCTCTTTCACACAAGCGCAGTATCAAGAGAATCGGGAATATATATTTTATATAATTATAAGTATTCAACATATCTGTAAATTGCAACCAAGAGACCATACCCGTGGTTTCAAAATTTTTCACGCATTTTTAAAAACGTTGAAAAAATCACTATCAGCCTGCTCCGGATAATCAGTCATGAAATCAAACGATAAATCACTCATATACAAAAAAGCACATACCCGTTAACGACACAGGCAGTCCCTTCATCTCTGTAGGTTTAACACTGAACGACTGTCTACCATTTACCCACAGCGCTTTTTTCGAACTCGCATCGAAGGCTTGGAACAATACTTGTTTGGGATTTGTCGTTTTCTTTGTGATTTCGGCGATTACGTTTGATTTAATGTTAAAACCTTTAGATGGGACATTATCGCTTGCTTTTAATAAAATATTTGTTTTAGCCAAGTTGGTAACACGTAAATTTGTGAAGTAAAGCTTTTGTGGAATGGATTCTAGAAAAATTAAAATGAGTAGCATTAAAAACAGCACTTAAATACAAACAAACAAACAAACAAACAAACAAACAAACAAACAAACAAACAAACAAACAAACAAACAAACGAACAAACGAACAAACGAACAAACGAACAAACAAACAAACAAACAAACAAACAAACAAACAAACAAACAAACAAACAAACAAACAAACAAACAAACAAACAAACAAACAAACAAACAAACAAACAAACAAACAAACAAACAAACAAACAAACAAACAAACAAACAAACAAAACAAACAAACAAACGAGGCAAAGCTACAATTGCAGTTTAAAAATAAATATAAAAGCTCAGCAACGTGTCTCAAACAAGACATAATAAGAAAAAATCATGAAGAAACAGAAACATTACCTGTAATAGTCAAAGATAGAGGTTGTTTTACAATCTTTCCCGGGATGAGAGTTATACCAGCTTTTGTGTTAAGAAGCAGAAGATTATTTCCACTCTTCACTTGGAAAGTGACAGGAGCTCTACTCAATGTTTTCTTTTTTATTTCCACGATACGTCGAGAGCCTATCGGGGAGCCTTTCTGAGGGACTCCATCACTAGAGAAGAAGACGACATCTTTCTTCGCCAGGTTTGTGATACGGAAATAGAAACTGTAGAGTTGACAAGCTTGGCCACCTAGGATGGAGAAACCATTCAATTTACATATTACTGAAGATGCTCGTAGCTTCTAGTTGGACCCTACCAAACACCACAGGTTACCTCTTGTAATAACACTAGTCTAGATCAATAAGGGATGATCCCTGCGCCTATATATTTGCTGTATACTGATCCTTCTAGGAGAATAGTTTATAACAGACAATTCAACTTGTTAAATATCCTTCATACTTACTCTTCTCGCATCTTAAACCGCAGTATCCTTTCCTACAACGACAAAGATTCTTGAAAGGATCGATACACACGCCCTGGTTCAAACATGCTTTTTTACAAATTGCTAAAGAAAAAATGAAAATGATTGAAACAACAATGTTTAATGTTCGTCGGATCCTCAATTTTGTAAAAAATTGAAAATGACCATCAACTTGTCACAACTATTTGGCCATTTCAAAATTAAATAAAAGAAACAAAATTTTACCTTTTTCACAAGATTTTCCCTGGTACATTTCCGTACACTGGCATTGTTTTCCAATACACTGGCCTCCATTTTGGCATGTCGGTTCACATTGACCTGGAAAAGGATTTTACGAGAAAATGTTTAATCTTGGTAATTGTACAAAACTCAAATTCTATCAGTTCTAAACTGTTCTTCATAGACGTAGTAAGAGCCTTTGGAACTACAGGAGGGAACCGGACCACTCGAGAACATTTGCGGTGCATTTCTGGTACAGGTGACTTATAATGAACCAAATGTATTTCGCCAGAATGGAACTCTGACTAGTGACAGAAGTCACATGCGCTCACGACAGTGTCAGCAATGATTGGAAATAGCTATACACGGTACGCGAGGAGAAAAACCAGAACGGCAACTGGATTCCTGTCTTACCTTCACACTGCTCGATATTACAAGCCTCGGATTCCATTTCTGAACCAAGCTGTTGATCAAAACATGTTTTACCCTCATTTGCAGGCGCAGGATTGTTACATTTTCGATTCCGCATTCGAGATCCTCCGCCACACGTCGCTGTACACGCAGACCACGAACTCCAATCACTGTAACCACCATTAACTGAAGAAAATAGAAATTGTGAGATATAGAAATTGTGAAACAGAGTGGAAAGGACGAAATACAGCAGGTAAATAATTGGGTATGGTGTAATGTGCATTGGCGTTGCCTTAGTATGTATACACCAACTCAACGACTGGACTCTGTAGCTCAGTTAGAGCTCGACAACTGTCTCTCTGTAGCTCAGTTGGTTAGAGCTTGACAACTATCTCTCTGTAGCTCAGTTGATTAGAGCTCGACAACTGTCTCTCTGTAGCTCAGTTGGTTAGAGCTCGACAACTGTCTCTCTGTAGCTCAGTTGGTTAGAGCTTGACAACTGTCTCTCTGTAGCTCAGTTGGTTAGAGCTCGACAAC
>CACRXK020013406.1:0-14072 GCA_902702795.2 Paramuricea clavata
CCCGTTTGTAATCTAAAACGACTGAAAATTGCAAATTTCGCAGGGCTATATTATCCGCATTTTACAACATTTCGCAACGAAACTTTGGAATATTACTAATTTTGTGATGCTCTTTCAAGCTGTGATGAAATATTTGTCTAGACTTGCCTAGATCAAAATTTTGGTTATAAGGGGAAAGGTCTGTTGGCAGTGGTTAGTGTACATGCCTCTATAATTTAGCTCAGTTTACAAACCTTGATAGTTGCATCAGCAGAACCGCTGACCAGTTGAGTGCCGTCGGGAGAAAAGTTCACAGTGTGAACCCAACTTTTGTGACCATGAAACACATTCAGTTGTTCTTTAGTGACACTGTCCCAAAGCTGCAATGAATCGTATACAGTATACGGTCTGTCGTATATTTCGTTGGCGGGATTCAGTAATGCTGCTAAATAATTGCCTATAAATATCAGCTTCCTTCTAAATACAGTAGGTCTGATAATAATTTTGAAATAAATAAAAATATAACCGTATATTGTGCCCTATTGATGTTAACTCAAATCTTGAGCGCACAAGATGCTATTATCAGGAGTACTGTACTGTACTGTATGTTTTGTTTTGATGTTTTGAGCTTAGTTGAACCCGCCGAATATAGCGTATAATATTCTAATTAGTATTTAGATGTTGCACAGTGCCAATTGAGTATCATGCATGGTAGCGCAGCAAAAGTAGAGCTGTGCAAACTCCAGTTTTTCAGCTCCGGCTACTTTCCGGCTTAAATATCTGGCTCCGGCTGCCTTGGTTCACAACTCAGGAGATAAGTCCGGATAATGGCGGATATTATTCGGCTCAATTTTGTCCCCAAGGTGAGATGATGTGATGCAGCGTATCAAAGCATGACGCTTACAATTGTATTCCAACTCTTTCTGTGATAAGATAGATCACAGACATAATGACTTGTTGCAATTTGGCCGTTTGCAGTAACCAAAAATGGTGAAATGATTTGACACGACAGATATGACTTCGGATTATATGTACTTTCAACAAATTCAATGTTGCCATTATTTGTAACCAACGCTAATTCTCCGAAGTTGTCACATTTCTTGTCATTCTGACTTTCCAGCCGGAGTTGAGAGAAAGTACTGCAACTCCGACTCCAGCTGCCCGAAAACGTCGGAGCTCCGCCTGAACTTCGGTCTCCGGCACACAGCACTGCCCGAAGCAAAAGTACAAACTAAGACGCTTCCAGCATCAACAACTGATAGATTTTAATACAGTATATAGTATAAGCCGACATTGAATATTTTCAGTATATGCTATACCTGCACGGTGGCATCTGATAGAGCCACAGCAATCTTGTGTTCCACAGGAGATAATGCAAACGCTAAAACTTCTTCAGCCATTTCAATAGAGCCACAAGATTCCCCAGAATCACTATTCCATATCTAATGGGAAAACAGAGAAAAATAATATGTAATCTTTGTGATACACCATTGCACAGCAGAAATCTATATGAAAAGTAGAGTGAAAATGGCGGAAATTAAGTATTTGATATTTTGATCACTACTTCGTAATACTTCAATACTGTACTTCAATAATTTATTTCACCACCATTTATACAAATTAAAGCAATAATTAAATTTACAACAATTCTTTCAAAGCATAGAGATAAAGAAGCTTAAAAAAAACCTCAAGGCTTAAATAAATTTAAGCAATACAGTAGATTGCTTTTGGTAAAATATACATGCACATGAAGAAAGAATTTATATTTACCCGAATAACGGTTGCTGAGCTAGCGTATACCAAAGAATCATCACGTTCAAAGCAGCAATATGAAACGAATCGGTCATGTTTATCAGTCGTGACCAAGCATTTCCCTGTAGCAGTTTCCCAAATCTAAAGAAAAGACAGGAGTGCATCCTTTAGAAAATGTGAAAATTATGGCAATGAGAAAATATAATTTAGGATTAATGATAATGACGGTGATGATGATGCTGATCAAAATTATGATGATAATGATGATGATCATGATAACGATGATGATAATGATGATAATGAAGTGTACTATGTAATATCAACCTTGACAGTTTGGTCATCAGATCCGGATGCAATTTTCAAACCATCAGATGAAAAACAACACCACCGAACAACCTCTGAATGACCTTTACATACAACACTAGTCACTCCTGTGTCACAGTTCCAGATCTAGCGAAAATAAAACAGATATCTTAGAATTTAATCCAAACTTACATGTATCTAAACTTTGGTCGGGCGTACAGGATCCTAATGTCCGGAAAAAGCTTACAATTTGAAAGATTTCTATTAAATCACTGAGTTAAATTACACCAATTAGAGCAGCTTACAGTACATGCAAAGAACGACGAAGAGACTACATACCCTGATCGTGGTATCAGCTGAACAAGAAATAACTTCTTTCCCCGTCGGTGAAAATGCCGCACAATGTATGTCCTGTTTATGACCTTCGTATGTGAGTTTTAACTCATGCTGGACACCAAGTTTCCAAATCTATATAAAGCAAAATCATCAGATATTTAACATTGTCGATTCCTTATATCTGTAAACGAGGTTTAAAATAATTATTAACTTCAGAATTTGTCTAAAGGAAATTTGATGATGCGAATTATTAATTCAATCAACGCACTGTATTCAACAGGTTTTTAAGCAGTGTGCAAGAAATACGATAGACATGTGTTCGGCGATGCAATTTGTTCAATGCAGATATTTTATTATATTTTGTACCTTGACAGTTCTGTCATGAGATGTGGTTAAAACCTTGGTATTGTCGTAGTTGAAAGCACAACAAATGACGATATCGTCATGATCTTCAAGACAATGAAGTACTTTCCCAGACATCGCTTCCCAAACCTATAGGATTACAAACAAAAGGAATCAGAGAATTCTTGTTATTAGTTTCTTTGCGTCTATGGACCTTGATGATCGCCTTGGCATTGCTCTTCCAACATTGAAGTATAAGGCCTCGTTTACACGAGACCGGGACAAAGTCAATCCGGGACTACAGTATTTCAATTGTCCTGTAATAATACCAGAGCATTAAGCGATATTTCTCATTAGATCTCGGGAAAAACATCTTATGTAGAGCAGATAGAGGTGTTCAGAATGAAAGAATTACTGCAATTGTTTTGGTTTAATTAATTAATAAAGTTTGCGTACCTTGGCCTTTCCATCAGAGGACGAGGATAGAATAGTTTTACCATCCGATGAAAAAACACAACAATGAATAGTTCCATCGTGAGGTTTCACAGTCATTTCAAGAGATTGGGCGCTTTCACTTTCTTTGTTACTACAAAGAGAATTTATTTCTTGCTTACTTTTGACCAGTTTATATTGAATTTTCTGAGGTGGCTACCTAATCAAAATTATTATCCTCATCAACACCATTTGCATCATCATTATCATTTATCACTCACACCATCATCACCAACACCATCCCACTGTAACCATCATGATCATCATTTATCATTATCATCACCAGATTCATCAACCATCATCATTGCCATCACCACTATCATCATTGCCATAACACCATCATCACCATCACCATCAGTCAGATGAACTAGATTATGCGTGAACAACTTACCACCAATCTACGTAATGTCTGCTCTGTTTCGATCTTTTTAAGGCCTCCTCTTTTGCTTGCTTGTAAACATCGTTGTCTCCGGGTTCACTCAATGCGGTCTGAACAATGTCAGGAATAGGACGACTTGCAAACATGTGTGCGTTTGTTCTCACAAAATTATAGAAATCTTTCAGATTCTTAAATTCGTCTTTCTACAAAGAAATGTTTAGTGAATTACGTACTACAATATATCATTCGATGTGTATTGGCAGGAAAGGAAGGTTACATTCCTTTCCTGCCAATAGAAGGAAAGGAATTACCTTCTGAAGGCAAAGATGGAAAGATAGAAAACGACCACATGTAACCTACGAGGTAGGCCACATTGGATAGATTGTGTCAACCTTAGGAGGATTTGAGAAAGATAACATCAAGGAAGAATTGGCTATAATGGGAAGGAGATTGCGGCAAAAAGAGACACGAGGATGATGATTATTATAGAAAGTAAAAGGCTTTTTGATACAAATAAACAAGGATTTCGAACGCCTTATCTACGAAGATATTCTGAAATATATATTTACTCAAAATCATAATCAAAATGGTCGCGTACTTCTTCCTCCTCGATAAGTTTATCAACTTTGATATAATCGTTGATGATATCAGCAGGTCCGCTCACTTCAAGTTTTCTTGTCACCCAAGCAAGGTTTGTGAGAAGCTGAATTGCCTTCCCTTGTTGTTTTGCTTCGAGCATGTGGTGAACGAGATTCCAATAGACATAGCCATCGTCATCAAGGCTTGAAAAATCTCCTAGAAGAGTATGGTTCGCGTAATATTAAATTGAAAAGAAAATTTACATTCTGCCTCAAACATATAGGCTAAAAAAGGACCAACCACGGACCTTAGTTCTACATAATTCTTAACAAAATTTCTAAAAAAGCTTGGAATCTAACTGTATATAAATTTTCGTTCGAAAATTCCATCTATATTCAGTTAGAATCTAAAAACACTACCCATACCATCATATCTGCCGTTGAACTCTACAGAGAGCTATTTCCCATAACCAAGGATGTATTTACTATGGGGTACAGGGGTACGCATCCCTCCCAACCTTGGCAAAAGGGGGTGCATGGGGGGGGGGGTAAATTTCCTTATCAAATCCATTTTTGAGTTTGAAAAAGTATATTAACAAAAACAAAAATATAGACAAAATGAGGTAGTAACATAATTGCTGCCGTATGTAGCTCCCTCTAGTGATTACCCATGCACTTGGAAAACGTTCGCACCTATACCATTACCAAAAATAGATTAGCATCCCCCATTCCAGATCTGGCTGGATCCATGCATCCCTGCTCATAACCTCTTTGGTGATGTTGCACCTTACCCCTGCCTTGTACCCAGTCGCTGCCCGCTCACTATTGCCCGCTACCTTCTACCCAGTCGCTGCCCAGGAAACTGTTGGGTCTCATCTGCCTTATCCCATACAAGCCAGTGAATCCACAACATAAATATCTCTGCTGCTTGCATCGTACTCTCTTTCTAAACAATTATACCTCTTTTACACGCTTTCTTATAGCATTCAACCAGTCTCCTGTGACGAGCTTCAATGTCATCACAATTCTCCAACATGTAGTTCAACTGTAAGTTGTGTATGGCATAACCTAATGGTCCGTGGGGAGAGTCTGCGCACTGTGTGGTCTTCACCAGAGATTTGTCGATCAACTCAGCCATGATGTCTTCTACGTCTTCTTTCTAAGTAAAACGGAACGGATGATCAATATATGATAGTTTATTACGCATTACTAAATTGGGTGAAAATTATTTCCTACTTCCTAGGGAAATCCAATGTGCGTAAAAGGGACATGGCCTGCCACTTCATGGCTATGACCCGATCCTTAAGCCCGCCGCACACGAGATAATCTTGCTGAGCAAACTGCCTCGCGTGCAGGCTAGCTCAGCATGTTTCTCTCGTGTGCGGTCTGATGATAGCGGTATGCCCATACTATGATGATGAGTTCAAGCCCAGGTGAAAATATATTACATTTTGCGAGCATTAAAAAAATTGAATTTTCTTCCATACCTCCATATCCCAAAGCAAACAAAACACTGAAATGGGAACTTTGATAGACGAATCAAATATAACAAAATCATGAAATTTGTTCCTCAAGTCATTTTTCAGATTCTCGATACTCATGGCAATAGCTTCGCTCAGGTTTGGATATTGGTACGCAAACTTCGATTTAAATTTCCTCAGCTTGTGGTTACGTAATAACGTATAGTAATGCAACCATCGTTGTGGATGGTCTCGCAGTAGCGCGCCAATTATGCTGATTACCAAAGGATGCCCGTTGCATTCCTCAATGATGTTGTCAGCTTCTCTTGGTAACTCCGTCATGTGCATGTTGGTCCATTGAGATAGGATATCCATACATTGGTTCGAGTTTAATCCCTCGGTTACGCTCACTGGGCATCTCATGACTTCGATACGATCAGCAATACTAACATCACGGGTAGTGACTAAAACTCGAGCACGGATATCGAAGAACCGCGCATCGTGAGCACTCCAGAGATCATCAAGGACCAACAGCGTCTTCGGATGTTGCTCCCTAAAAAGAGTCTGAAGACGCTCGCGGGCTTCTTCAAGGTTGCGTGGTACCGGTGTGTGTTTATCTTCATCCAGTCGGGTGCAGAGATTTTGCATCTTCATCAGAAGTCTCTGGCGGTCTACAGGTCCAACTTGCATCCACACCACTCCTCCAGGGAAGGTTTCGTCCAGTAACGAGCCACTGCGAAGGGCATCAGCAGCAAGGACAGTCTTGCCACATCCAGCCATGCCGTGAAGCACGACCCATGCATCGCGGTCTTTCAAAGAACGCAACGCCGTGCGTAAATTGTGTCTTTCACGTGGTCGTTGCGTGAACACCTGAGGTTGTTTCGGGACCCCTCCTTCCAGCAGTTTTGATTCCACTACAATAAACAGGGGTTGTTATAAAGAACATACTGTAGTTACATTAATTGCCATTATAGAGGATTGCACTAAAAAATTGAATCAAATAGTGAATGCAATAAAGATACTGTATGAATAGAAAAGTTATCAAAGAACGCAATTCTGTAAGTTAGAAATTACAATATTGTATTCTTTAGTCTATCCAGGTTTCACAGTCACGCGGGAATATTACTATACATCACCCGTTTTTGGGGTAGCATCGAAGGACAGCGAAGGAAGCCACTGTCACCGAATTCCCCAGAACAACCTTCTAACATGTCTGATAATGCCATCAAGCTTGTTAAAAGTTGTTATAACAGCTCCAAACTTGTCAGTTACAACAACTGGGAATAAGCAGTGTGAACACAACTTCTCGATAGCTTATGAACAGATTTGTAACAACTTGTTTGCAGGTCTTGAAGTCACGTGGCAATATTACGTGGCCCGTTTTTGGGAGCTAGTATCTATGGACAACAAAGGAAGCTACGTACTGTCATCCAGATTTACCAAACAGCTTTTTAAACTTGTATTAAGACATCAACTGGACTTACATCCCAAGCAAACCTGGCTGTGAAATTTTGACAGCTACCTGACATCATGTTATGTTTCTATTTAGCTATAAACATTTGCCACCCAAAGTGATAGAAGTCAAACAATTATTAGGTCTCAAATATCGGTCAGTCACAGACATTGTCCAACCTATTCATGAAATTGTTTGACTATAGAGAGGAAACCACTGGGCATTCTGTATGACCTACAGTAAGTGAAACTGAGGTATATTTATTTGTTTGTCTGACTCGAATGAATTGGTGTCCAACCTGACTGTAACTTGGTCTAATGTAAAAAATGTACCCTAATGTAGTCGAGGACTAGAGGCTCATATGTTAAATGGATTGAGGATCAGAGTAATGTAATTATTAAAAAGTGAACTGAAATGACGTTTCCATGCATCCTCTTAACCCAGCCTTTAAGTCAGGCAATGCACCCTGATGTGCCCTACTTTGGTATTTTACTCTGTCTAAGTGGAGAGTGCCACTCATTGGGTTAATTTGTGTCTAGTGCATTCATATTTATTTCCAAGCCAAATGCATGAGTTCAAAGTCAACGAACATCACAATACATATATGTCCAACGCAAACTCAAAGTCATTGAACATTTTATCAGACAGTTACTGTATCTACCTGATATTTCAAGGCCTTATTATGTTGAATTATGTATTGTGACGTCACTTACAACATATAGCATGTACAGTTATTGTATGCTAGTTATTAAACTCCAGCCTTACCAATCTCTTGACTTTCACTTGCAAGTACAGAAGGGAATCTTGATCTTCCTGGATCCTTCTGCTCTTGTAACAATTCAGCCAGATGGGGATAAGGTTCTCTCAGAGCAGACAAAAAATGCTCAAAAGCTTGATCCCCTCTCGTCACCAGGAGATCCAGAAGCTTTTCAGCTTGGCGTTTTGACGTCTTTTCTGAACGAATCAATTCTTTATCATTGCTGTCGAAGACATATTTTGCAAAAAGTTGAGCTAAGACATCATCCACAAGAAGATCTTCAACAATGTCCACTCTCTTAGATATAAGTAATTCTTTGTGGGCTTCTGTCATTGGACCTAGTTTGGTTACAGAAAACTGTCATGGTTAATAATCCTTTATGCTAATCAGACTATCTGCCCATGCATGCATAATGTTAACTCTTTAAGTGGCAATGTGCCTAGTTAATTGATACATCGGCCCTACTCGATTATTTTACGCTAGGAGTGCAATTGATGGAGTGATCATTTGATTGATTGTACAAGACTAGTATAAGCAGGACATGATCAGCTCCTTATTAGGAGACAACCTGGTAAGTGAGATCTCACCGTGTAGTTATTTTTATATGGACAAATGGGCTAGTGGACCGGTTGCCAAGATCTTGCTTGAAAGAAAGAAGAGGGCTGACCCAGTTGCCAGAACCAACTGTGTAGTAGAGGTGTGCATCGGATCGGATTGTACGTTTATAATCCGACAATTGCCTAATTTTTAAAATCCGATCCGATCTGAAATTGTCTAATCTGAATCCGATCCGAGTTTTGATAAAGAATTCCAATCCGATCCAAAGAATTAATCTTTAATAAAATAAATTTTTCATTCCAGTTGAAATATCTAACCAAATAAATATGAAAGCAAGAAATACATGTCAAGAAGCTGACAAAGTGACGTCCAATTGAAGTATCAAACTAATAATGCAGCAACAACCTCGATAATGCTTTGATAAGTGCATGGATAATTAATTCTTGCGATAATGCGTGGATAATTAATTTTATTTCGGATATCGAAGTCCAATCCAATCCGATCCGACTACGAAACAACTTTATCAATCCGATCCGAAATGAATATTTTGGTTCCGAAATCCAAACGAATCCGATCGGATTTGCACACCTCTACTGTGTAGTTACTTTTATATGGTCAAATGGACTGGCCCGGTTGCCAATATCTTACTTGAAGAAACAAGAAGGCTGACCTGGTTGCCAAGATGAAAGTTCAACTTTAGATGCTGCTATTTTTAACAATTCTGTCAAAATGTCAAATGAAATTATCTCATATAAACACAAGAGAAATTAATTCCGCTTTCCGGGCTGTCTCGCTAAGCAGGCCAGCCCGTCTTCCATATAAACAGGCTTCCATATAAACATATAATACATTATTATTGTATTCTAATTAATATTCTAATTACAAAGCATTTCATTATATGCATACCAAACTAATAAATACCATACCATACCATTAATACCAAACTTCGCTGACAAAATTTTATAAGACAACTTATCCGGATGGAAGATCGAATCATTAAATTAATCACTGATGGTATATCTTATGAGATCCATCCGATTACACCTACTAATTACCTACCTTCACTTGTTAAATTGTTGTTGACTGCATGCAGTGGTCCATCGTGACTTTCACTCAATCCGCCCTCCAGCAACTTAGCCAAATGCTCATATTTCTCAAGCAGACAATTATAGAAAGCCTGAAATGCTTTATATCCTTTAGTAGGCAACAAATCTAAAAGCTGTTCCGCTCTACTTCGGCTTGTTCGTTCCGACTCTACCAATTCGCTGTCATGTTGGTCTATGATAAAATCGCTTCGTAGTTCGGTCAACACGTCTTCTACGAGCAAATCTTCAACGATCGCGGCTCTATGGACGATCAGTAAATGCCTGTGTGTCTCTAGCATTTTACTTTCGGTTTGGATTTAAATGATTTGTCAGCAGGAACAAGATAAAGCATATTTCCTGCTCGAAATATTTCATTGAAAAATCCATGCCCAAGACTCGAGCGGAAGTGTCAACAAGAGCCCGCCATTCTTATGACGAGCGCCTTTTGTGATTATATTTTGCAATACTTTATATTACGAAAGTCACCGAACTGTGGAATCGCATATGCATAAAAAATTCGTATATCGACCACTCCCACAAACGTCTACGACCACATGATTTTTGTTGTGAACTATATTATTCACAGCACTACCTGCGAACAGGCATACTCTGGCGTCCGGAATTCTGGGTTTTCTGATTATGCGTGTCTCAGAATGCTGCAAATGCCATTTTCGGGATTCAAATTTAGAGCCCCCCCCCCATTATTTCCTAAAGTGTCCACCACTTGCACACACGGTGGCTTAAAAGGTCTTAAACCGGTTTATTCTATCGATAAATAAAGGGGTTTTTTATTGACTGGGATTTCAATAACTCGGACTGGGATTTCTAATAAAAATTAATCCAACTGGGACTGGGATTTTGCCAAAATTTCAAGTGGGAAATGGGATTGGGACCCCCCAGTGGCGCCGTGGCCGGGGGGGGCCAGGGGAGGGCATGGGCCCCCTATTGTGGAGACCCGTCGGAAAATTGTGAATGTTGTCGGAAATTTTTGGAAAATTGTCAACGTTGTCGGAAATTGTCAAAGTTTCCGACGTTGGTATATTCGGAAAATCTTGGATAAATGGAAAAAATTGGTGATGTCCGGAAAAATTTTAAGATGTAACGAAAAATTTTGGTATGTCCGGAAAATTTTTTTTACCCCTAAAATGGTACACTGACCGAAATTTTTTTGGTGACGGGGGGAGGGGGGTGTCGCCCAAAAAAATTTCAGTTAAAAAAAATTTTCGCGACGTATCTGTCGGAAACTATTTTCCGGTTTGTCGGAAAAATACTGCCGTTGGCCCGCCCCAAAAAACATGGGTCCCACGGCGCCACTGGGGACCCCCCCCGTTCAGGACCCGTATATAGTAAACGTTATGTAATGGATATTATAGTGTACTGAAAAGTTAACTGGATACCTTTATACACATATATACACACCCTAACCTTAAACCTAACCTTAACCCCTGAAGGTCCATATACACCGGACGTGATTCAACAACGCGATGCGATTTTTCGATTTTCACTGACCGATAACTTTGATCCTAGTTTAAATTTTCCAAATACTTAGAAGCGCTATAACATTTTGAGTTATTTGGTCTACATATCTTTCAAAATTTGCCGGCATTGGCGGTTTTCAATTAACTTTCAAAAACTAAACGCGTTG
Organism: Paramuricea clavata; assembly: GCA_902702795.2. Lineage (NCBI taxonomy): Eukaryota > Metazoa > Cnidaria > Anthozoa > Malacalcyonacea > Plexauridae > Paramuricea > Paramuricea clavata. The sequence continues at coordinate 11,120 of CACRXK020013406.1, forward strand.
CGTTGTCCAATCGTGTCCGGTGTGAATGGACCTTAACCCTAACCTATATTTGTGCGCGAAACATGGAACGATAACCCAATTTGGGCAACAGACATAAAATCACAACGACGCCATTTTCAATTCAATTCAATGAAATTTTATTTTTACTGATCGGTATTTTGCAACATTTCAATCATTTTATATGTCTACAAAAGACTAGCAGTTGCATTTCGTGGAATTTCGCTCTAAAATAAAACAAAAAAACTCACATAAATTAAAGGTGAGGGTAAGGGACCAGCCGAGCTTACTCAAACAAATTCGTAGTGCGCATTCGTAGTGCGCATCACTAGTCTGAACGTGCTAACTTCATTTATTCATGGCGAAGGTTGAGTAAACAAAATTTTGAGTGAGTCAAAGGTTAACGTTGGGTAAATGAAAAACAAAATATCTCAACGGTTGGGTAATAAAAATTTATTGTCATTTCCAAAGCATGACTCACTCAAATATTGAAGACTAAAAAGCAATGTCAACAGTCATATGTCATCTGATAATGAGTAAATCAATCAGAGTCGACTGTCTTGATTATTTTCTGATTTGTCAGGAGGCGAATGGTGTCTCCAAAGAAAGTACATGTGCAGACCAAACATGAAACAATTTAGACTGCAGAAAATTGCACAAGCAGTTATCAAACTCACGAAACAGAAATGGTAAAGGATATGTGACAATTGAATGGCATTTGAGGTTGGGTAAAAGAAATCATTTTTGACTTTTTAATGGTTGGATCGGCAAAATCAAGAAAAACATTTCTCTTCGATGCTCTCCCCCGCCATAAATAATGACCGATCCCTAATTTTTTTGTTGTGCGGAAGACAGCACCACGGATTTCTTGTTGACTGCAAACCCTCAACAAAATCCACGGGATGTATACAGCTATTTCAATTAAGGTTGTCCCCGAGCAAAGCGGAAATGTTGAATACGAGGGCTTGCTGGGAAACGCTAAAAAAATCATTAATTTTTTATCGAATGCCAGCAAGCCTTTGGCGCTCGTGTTCGACTTTTCCGCTTTGCTCGGGGATAACCTTAACTGAAATAGCTGTATGCTGTAAAAAAGGCGTGCGATAATTTTTGGGAATTCCAATTCCTGTGGAATTCAATTTGAGAATTAAATTTTTTGCCGATTTTAAAGTAAATTTCTTGTGTCTTAGCTTCTGTTGACCTTTTTTTAAGGGATTTCGCGGATTGTAATTCAGGGTCATATGACAATTCTAAAGGCCTGATTCCACGAGGCGGAATTTTTCGACCGAAACGAAATTTCTCTTTGTCTTTTTACAATTAGTTCTGCTCGAGAGCTCATGAAACAAAGAGAAATTTCGATTCGGTCGAAAAATTCCGCCTCGTGGAAAACCGCCTTTAAGGATTTTATGGACATTTTTCGATCGATCAATTTTGGAAGATATTTTAAGACTTTTTAGAATTCGATTTTTGATACACCCTCGGCAATCATAATCTCAATGTTAATCTTACGCTCGATCTAATCCTTGTTAATTTCAGTGAAATATTTATGTAGAGCCCAGCTTAATAATAATTACCCTTAACAAAGTTTGCAAGTTCGTTTGCAGTTGTTTTTCACGTAATTGTTGCTGCGACAGTATCCCGTCCATCCTGGACACCGTCTGTCTTTATCACTGCAGCTCGGCCCAGGCCCTGGCTGAGTGCCACCGCAAAGACGACATGTCTTCTTGCAGTTCTTCTTTACGTAATCATTGTTTCTACAGTATCTCGTCCATCCAGGGCAGTTTCGGTGGTTGTCTTGGCAATTACCTCCTGATGTGCAGAAATGACAGGACAATATAATGTTAAGATTACCCAGAGCAACCTATACGAACATGTTGCGTGATTCGCTGATTATAGACAATGAAAAACAATAACTGAAACTGGAAAATAGATTTTCTGAAGAACAAGTCGCAACATTCAGTGATCACGTTTGTTCAAAGACGGCAATCACAAAACATGTTTATAAACTATTACGATACGGTAAACGTTATCTGGCAAATATCATAACTGACTGACACTATTCGTTATTAACATGCACCGGTCAAAATCTAAACTCGACAGATATACAGGGGCTGTTGAACTGGAGCACTGGAGCAGGTGCCCCCTCCCCCAATTTTTTTAAAAATGGGATGCTTCTGCGGCCTTTGTGGTTTTGCTCATGTTACACACACAAAAAGGTGTACTTTACAAATGTAAACACTTTTCATTGGGCAATTAACCATGTCTATGCATGGTTACATGATTATAAATACATAAAGTTCTATCTATACAGGGTGTCCTAAAAAACCAAAAAATTTGAATTTGAATATCTTAGCACTACGCTGAACGCAAAGATGCGTAATATATTCACAGGGTTTTCTGCTCTTGGGAAATTAAGGCAGCTTCTTAAACAGTTTCTTTATGTATAAAATTTACTTATGTCAAGCTTTGATGCACTTGTTCAGGGTTCAGCATGAGAGTGCTGAGGCATTCCTGATATATATTCTAATAATACGTTATTTCAATAGTCTTCGGTTTCTTCAGGACACCGGCCTAAATCACAGGCTTATGCAATTTAAGAAAAAAGACAATGATTGTTACCTACCGCCATTGGTCGGCCTTACAGTTGGACGAGTCGGCCTTACAGTTGGACGAGTCCCTAAAACAAAATGTGAACTAATAAAATATATATACGAGAACATTTTATATATACATATATACATATACATATATACATATATATATATATATATATATATACATATATATATATATATATATATATATGTATATATATATATATATATATATATATATATATATATATATATATATAGATGACAAAATACAATATTCGTATCAGCCAGTTCGACATTTATATACAACAGAATAGCTGGCTACGATCCGAGAGAAACCAATACTAAAAATGTACTAAAGTAAT
>CACRXK020013407.1:0-13455 GCA_902702795.2 Paramuricea clavata
TTCTTCCGACGTTAACGGTCCTGTTTTCCGATTTTCGCAGGATACCTTACGATTCTTTGCAAACCGGTTGAATTGGGCACGAATTCTCAGGGCCTTCCGGAGAGAAAACTTCTTGAGCAACTCTTCCCATATATCGATGGTGATCGATTGCTTGAGCGTTGTTAGTGCTTTTTGATTCTTGGTCGGTTTTAGTTCCTCTTCCACTTCTCGATTCGCTTGGAGCACTGGATTTGGTGGCCACTTTGCGGGGTCTTTCAGCCACTGTGGACCATTTTCCCAAAGGTCGTTTCCAACAACACTTCCACCGCGACTACCTAAGTCAGCAGGATTTTGTTTCGTTGGTACGTGATGCCATTTCACACGAGTGTGGGTTTGGATCTTGGCAACGCGGTTGGCAACGAACTGGCGATATTCTCCTTGACCATTGATCCAGTAGAGCGCTACTGTGGAGTCCAACCAGCAATGGACCGACGAGACTAATTTTTGATCGATTTCATTCTCCACGTTTGATAGCAAGTTCACTGCCATGTGTCCGGCAACGAGTTCTAGACGAGGTATGGAGAGATTACGCTTCGCCAATCGAGATTTCGCGCACACCAACCCTTGCGTTGTTCCATGTTCTTGCTCTACAACTGCATATACCACGGCCGACACTCCAACTTTGCTTGCATCGCCAAAGGCATGAAGTGTGATCGCTGTAACGAGCTCCTGGTGGGGAGCTAAGGATCGTGGAATCTCGTAACTTTGTGGGAGTTCTGTGTACCACTCTTCCCAGCGTTGCTTCGAGGTCTCGGGTAATTCACCATCCCAAGGAATACGGGCATATTCACCGCTTCCGAGGATGACGTGAATAGGTAGTTGACTTTTCGTGTCGTGATCGTCGATATGTACCGCGTTGAGGTGTTGATAACGCTTTATCAACTTCTCGTACTCAGGGTTTTCAATGAACAAGAGCTCGCTCTTATCGACCTTGTTTAATCTCGTCATCATTTCGTGTCTTCCGTCGTAGGAAGTGATGGTTGCGTCATATTGCTCGACCTTTGCTTTGCGTGATGTCAAGAGCATATCAATTTGTTGATCTTTAATTTCACTCGGCTTGATGACAAGTGCACTAATTAATTGAGCTGAGGCATAAGAGCTCCCGGCGCCAGAGTCTATCAACGCGCGACATGTTAAACCATTTACTTTAATCACAACTATAGGAAATATGCCCTCACCACTGCCACCATCTGTCATCAACTTCTTATCACCGGACGCATGTTTAGCTTGATCACAAATGGATGAGTGATGACGTTTGCCGCATTGGCTGCAGGCAGATTTACTTGTACAATCAGCAGCGCGATGGGGTTTCGTTGCGCAATTAAAACAAAGACCCTTTCTTGCCAGTATTTTCTTTCTTTCGCCTACATCACTGACTTTTTCACATTGGACGGCTTTATGGTTCAAATCACCGCAGTAAACACATCCCCTGGGCACAAATCGCTGATTTTGAGAATGGAAGAGTTTTCTTGCATTGTTCGCCTCCTGTTCCTCTCCAGAGCTAGTTACGGGGTTTCTCTTTACCCATTGATTCACGGCATCAGTTAGTTTGATAAAATCCCAGGCATCCCACTCAGGGTCGTTGCGCACCAAATCCCCCCGAATTCCCGATAGTTTATCAAGGGTCATTGACACGTTCCCATTATTAACATTACTAAGTTTGCCCATTGTCTCGAGCGCTTGAACTGAATGCGTAAGTTTATCACAAAAGTTAGCGATCTTACGGGGATTGGCTCCCGGAATGTTTGGTAAATCCAAAATTTCCTTCACATAGCATTTCTCTATTTCTGACTCTTTGCCGTATTTATCTTTCAAAATTACTTTTGCTCTATTATACCCTTCAGGGCTAAATGGAAGAGATTCGACACCGCGTTTTACGTTTGGTTCAAGCAGCTCTAACAGATACGTAAACTTCGTTATTGGCGCTAACAAACTTTTGTCAATCGCTTCAGTGAATTGTCCCCAGAACTTTGGCCAGTCAGTAAAAGAGCCACCAAACTTTGCGATAACGAGTTTGGGTAATTTTGCAGTCCCAGCCGAAAATACTTTGGATTCTTTACATTCCTTTTGATGTTTGGGGGCTGAAGACGAGGCAGAAGACAGTTCGGCTTGCATTTCCATTCTCTTTTCCTGCAGTATCATTTCATGCTTTAACTCTTCCTCGTGCGTCACAAACTTTTCGGCCTTTTTGGCCTCAGCAAGAAAATGTTCTAGGTTTTGAATAGCCGCGTCAGCGGGCTCAAACTTTAAATCTAAGTCATCGTTCCATTTTTTGATTTCTGAAAGCTCTTCTTTGTTTGTGATTTTAAATGCCTCAACAGTGCGTCTGCACTCATTGGCCTCGTTGGCCGTTGTTTGTAACGCGTCGAGGTGTCGCTTAATTGCTACTCGCTTACCTGAGCTCAGCAATGTTTTTGACTTCTCTGTTGCGATTTCCAGCTGCGTTAGCTTCGTTTCGAGATTCGTCAACTCTTTCCCGTCCGTATTCATATCACAGATTCAGTAGAATCCCGTTCAGGAGGTGCCACTATGTCGAGAATTCGCCTCCAAAATGTACTCCTCGACAAGTCACAAATGTTCGAAGTAACAAAAATGTATATTCAAACAAAACATAAAATTTACCAAAGATATATAACAAAATTAAAAGGTTCACAATAGTCACGATTACGTATAGATAGATAGCGCACGGGCTATTATCTCTCTTTCACAAATACAATTTCTCTCTCACTCACTGTCACAGTCCAACTACGATTGTTCAACTAACTCTCTGCTCAACCTCGTACCCAGGCTCTTAAGAGCCTGGGTACGAGGTTGCTCTCTGCTCTCTTTCGTGACTATTTCACTCACACCCTCACTTTGACACCTAATCATTCCTACGTCATGCACTAATAATTAATTAAAATAATAATCTTATCTGTCAGTTCCCGACAAAAACGTAGTTAAAGTTAACGCTGGTCAATTAAGGTATCGTTGACACTTCTCAAAACGTAGTTAAAAATGGCGCTTGTATAGGAGAAAACAACATTTTCAGTAATTAAACCATTCATGAAAAGCAATGCTTATGTTTCCTGACAATATAAACTCTTCACTAACGCTACTGATCGCTTTGGTTTTTTGGCGAAAACAAAATATATTTTTGCACGGGAAGATTTCACGAAGACGACGTAGGGTCCATAACTTCATATTTACACGAAGAAACATGCTATACAATTGCCAAACAGTTACACTTTGGTTTAACCATAGAAATAATAGATACTATATTTCTATCGGTTTAACGTAGACATCTCAAGTAAAAACAACCTTCTTTTTTGATTTATCCCTTGTTTTCTTGTTTATTTTTCACTATTTTGAATAAAATTCCCGCGTAGCTATAGTTTGCAAAATGCGAGTCCACAATCATGTTAAAACAGTGCTTGTACGCGGTCGTTAATCAGCCCTTACTTTACGTAATTTTACTGTTTAATTAACCACCCCACGCAAGCGTCACGCAAGTTAATTAACTATACCTGATTAGTTAATCATCCGAAAAACTACGTTTTGTGCAACGCAATTAGTTAAGGATTTAACTACAGTGATTAACGCTAATCATAGTTAAAGTTTTAACGACGTTTTTTTACAACCGGCCCCTGGGGTTACAATTGCACACAATTTCCGTCGACGTCGGGTAATGCCAAAGCACATGGCGTGCGGGAGGGGGGGGGGGTTAGGCCCCATCCCCATGACCCCCCATTGTTCACTAAAGCAGTCGGTAAAATTGACAATTGTAATCTATGGTCGATAAATTTTTGGAAAAGAAATAATTTGGTAGACCAGCTCAATGAATAACGTTGAGTAATGTTTTATCGACGTCATATCCAGTCTGACAATTGACCAGAAACGAGTATACGGAACCAGGAATATTTCCATGACGTTTGATATATTGCGCAGAATTAATGTTGAATTATTTTGGAATTTGTACAACGCTACTAACAGTCCGCCCAAATTGCGTAAATTTAGAAATTCTGAATCTCAGCCCATGTTAAACTAATTATAAAGTATATGATCACATTAGCCGGTACGTCATGCGATATATCCTCATATCATCTTCGTACTTGGTTGAGATTAGGTTCATGGTCATGGATGATATTTTTTATTCAAAAGAATGCTTTTTATTCAAAAGTTTCTCATTTGCGATGTCGTGGTCATCTCACGTTGTTTAGCCTGCTTAGCAGCCGTTTTTCTCGGTGAGAACTCTCGCTTTAATTATACATCTCGTCGAAAAGGTCTATTAATTTATTCATCAGCCATCTGATGATGAAGTTCATATTAATTGATTTATATCAATACACGTCGACTTTCTGCTTGTACTTTTCGGTTAGTTGCATACATACATACATACATACATACATACATACATACATACATACACACATACATACATACATACATACATACATACATACATACATACATACATATATGATACATACATATACATACATACATCGCCTTTATTTAAAGCACGGTAAACCTTCAGTAATATTACATAATAAATATAGTCTAAATTATTCTAAACTTAAAGATATTTGGATTTACATAGTATATATATAAAAATATAAAAAATATGAAACTACTGTTCTACCAGGTTGCCGGGTGGGAGTCGGACAAGAGTTAAATAGCATTATTAGTTTTTAAAGATCTTTTAAAAGATGAAAGTGATGAGAGTCTCAGAGATTCAGGCAAGCTATTCCACAATGAAGCTCCACTATAACTACTACAGTTGTATCTCTCTCACACCGCCCCCTGAACCGACTTTTTAACCTGATTTTACGAAGGAATTGCTGTTTCCAATGAACATAAACAAATTATGAAATATAATGATTTTTAATACTTTATTTTTCACATTGCTCGGTTTCCTTTGTACGTTCTTATCGGGGAATATATTCAATATTCCCCTTTAATCAATTTCCGTTAAATAATCCCCTCTAATATTCACCTGTAATGTCTTTGAAGCACAAAAAATGAGAAAAAAACAACATAACGAAGGCAATATGGCATTGATAATTATTTCTATTTCTGACTCATTAACGCAACCTCGCAATGTGAAAAATATAAGTAGGCACCTCGGGGATATGTGTTTATTCACCTCGGCGCTGTAAAACACATATCCCCTCGTTGCCTCAAAATAACCTATACATATATCTACCTACAATATGTAAATTATTAGAATTTATCATGACATATGAAATTCTTACCCTAGCTTACCTTGATCTATATTTTCCGCATAAGGATCGGATGTATAGCGTTAAAATAGACTGAGCTTCAGTTGTAGCAAGTCTGGCAAGAAAGCACTGCAACTGCTGTATTTAAATGCAAGGCGAAGGGAAATTAGTCATGGTAGGGGAAATGCAACTTAATAAGCTATGACGTAATGCTGAAACGGAACATGTGGAGGCGTGTTGTATGGAATATACGATTTCTCTGCAACGGCAGCACGCGCAGGCTGAGCCGCTGCCAGTTTCCGGAGAACTGTCATTCTGTTGGAATTGTGCGTAGTTCGTGTAACCAAACGATATAAGTTAACTATATATACACAACAAAATAAGCTGTTCCGTACTAACTTGTGCACCAACAGGAACAGTCGTGTGCCGAACATGTCTGGCGTTGTAGAATATTGTTGCTGATAATGAAAAGAAACAATACGTCAATACAACAAAGAAGTTTCTTGTATCTAATTCGTGAACGCTTATTGGGCTTATTGCCGAAAGGCGAAAATTAAAATACAATACAATTGAAACTCCGAAGAAATTCATATTTAAAAAATTGAACTAAATATATGAATTTCTTCGGAGTTTCCATTGTATTGTATTTTATTAGAATATTCAATGGTTACCGTAAATTTTGGCGAGAATTAATATTTGGCTATCACGACCAAAATTGGGCATATCACGCTGAATCAATATCAAGACAATGTCAAGTTAAAAGGTCATGAAATTGCGTCACGGCGTTATGCATATTGCAGCTGGTGGGCAAAAATAATGCCGTGGTAAATGACCTATTCTAAAACTAGACCCGAGTGACAGATGAGTAACAGACGAGCACAATCAGCTCTCTATGCTCTCATGCAGTCACTAATTATTGTTCTCAACTATTTTAGTAAATTGCAAATAGAGATAGTAGGAGCAAGTTCCAGATCGTCTCAGATCGAACCGTACGTTTATACTGCATCCGGTCGAGTGCAGGAAGTACTTCTAATCACTTTATCTCTAAAGCGATCCATTTCGTGAACAAGATTTTTGTTTAATTTTCCTTGTATCGCTAGTGTCCGAAAGAAAGGCACCACTGTTTGATTTAAAATTTAAATAAATAAATTTTATCGTAACTAGAAGGGACAAACTTAAACTTTGATATGTTCAATACGATGTTCATGCGATATCAATATTTTAAATCAAACAAGCATTTTTGACCATGCTAAACATCAGCATAAAATGACCTGTTAATTTTCAATACAGTTGCTATTCGCTCGTTTATATATGCGAATGTGGTTTGGTTCACGAAATGCTAAAAAGTCAGATGTATCCAGATTTTTACACAGCGAATTATTAGTACGTCGGAATCGAAAATTTAACTATTCCACGGATCATGCAGTTTGACACATATCATGTTTTGACACTAAGATTATTAAAATTGCTCTTGCATCATCAGAACCATTGTTATCGTTTGTTTACGGAAATAAAGTCTGGTTTGACGCTGACTCGTCGTCCCCAGTCGTCTCTGTGAGCACGCGCAAGCATGGAAGGCGCGCGCAGGGGTGGAAGGGAAGGGAGAAACGAGGGAGTCTCCTTCGTTTCTCTTCTCCCTTCCCGTATTTCCCCCCGCGCTTTCATTTTCAGTATCCACGCGCTCGCATTTGCGTGTGTCTCGCAATATCTCAAATCTCACTCTCTCTTGGTCTCTGGCTCTTGGTATTGCTTTGACTTTTACATTTTTGTTTTAAATTTTCAAGCAATTTCTCGAGCTCTATTTCCAAGACCTTTAGAGACCTCTGGGGAGTGGGGACGAGTCAGGGTTTGACGGCAGATCCGGTAATCTAGCTGCAGTATTCCAGTAGGTTCGATATTTTATACCGCCATGCATAACATCGTCGTTCACCAAAACCGTGACCAATGCTAATAATCTTAATAGGCCTATTATATTATTATGTCAAACTTAACTTCGTCTCCATCCTAGATTGAATTTTCGATTCCAAGTTTAAAAATCGGGAACATTTTTTGGAGACGCGTACCTCACGATTTGGTATATTTCATATTTCTTTAGAAGCCTTGAACTTTAAATAGAACGTTTAACTAGATATTTAGCCATTTTATAGATTAATTTGAGCTGAACAACTTAATTGAAGATCTCTTGAAAGAGAATCAGTTTCTCTGTGATATAAAACATGAAAAACTAAGTCTTAGAGAAAAAGTGAATAGTCGACAAACGCGTGCAAATTCCGAGTATATATATATTCGGTGTAAAATCATGCAGTAAAAGAATATAGGCTGATGCCGTGGCCTGCTATATCGAGGTTCGTTCGAAAACTAATAGCGGTTATACTTGCGTGATCCCAGTACACAGCATGCCGTAGATTCTTGTCTCAGTTGTGTTTTAGTGCTCTCACGGTCTCACTGCTCTCATGGTTAATGGTTTCGGCTACTACTAAGCGCTTAGAAAGCTTTCAGATAAGACCCGTTTCAGACGGCGTACTTTTCATGTGCCGTGTACTTATAATTATTAGTAGATTTCTCATTTCTGCTGGGGTCTGCATATGATAGGTTACGCTGGAGCAATACACATGAGAACGGCAGTGATTCAAACATTCGTACAGAAATATTATATTTTATTATTATATAAAGTATAGGCCTAGTACGCTCTAAAGAGATTTCGAGCATTGATAAAAGTGATAATCTCACATGTGAGATTATTCATGATAATCTCACATGTGAAAATTATCGCTTTTCAATTATCGCTTTTCTGTAAAAATTATCGCTTTTCACAGACTGTCCTAATATATAATAAACAGAAAAATACATGGGTGCTTGCAGATTTATTTCTCGTGTTGAACATGATATCTCACTCGTTCGCTGCGCTCACTCGTGAGATATCATGTTCAACACGAGAAATAAATCTGGTATTTCCGCGCACCCATGTATTATTCTCTCTTTATATAGTAGAGTGTAATGAGATACTGAAAAATACACAGTGAGATATTTTCCATATCTTCCAGTAGTGAAGATATCGATCACGTGACTTTTTCCAATTTGCTTTTGAGCGTGAAATTTCACAACTTTTTGCTTGGGACTATATAATAAACAGAACATTACACGGTGGCTTGAAGATATGACTTTTATCTTCTCTTGTTACGGAAACAATATTTTACTCACTTGCTCCACTGGTTCGTAAAATATTGTCTTCACCACTCGAAGATAAAAGTCATATCTTCGCGCCGCCGTGTAAAATATCCTCTACGGTCAATCTACATGCAGGGCAGGGGTGCATGGAGCGCATTCGCTCGAGAATTCTAAATAAAATTTTGAGCAAATGAGTAAATATTACATTATGGCTATAGTCTAATGCTATTAAATTTCAAACGTTTGAGTTACGATTTTGGCACATGCATGAGTGGGCTGAGTGGAGGAAATATTAATCATTAGATCTTCACGTTACCAGGCAACTGACTGTATTAAAACGGCAGTTAAAACGGCAGGGTCAAACTTTCTTGGCAGAATTTTTGTTTAGCTTTTTAGTTTCATATTTTTCTTCTTATGTCACAAGAATAGTTATGCATTACAGATTTAAAACAACAGGACTGGTCTATTTACTGTTTATTGCTTTATACTTATAGCGTAAAATTTTCGTTTCCCGAGGTACAAAACTGAGTGAAAACTATATAGCAATAAATATTTGTGTCTAACTTTAAATGCTCTGGTCTGTTATATATCCAATAATTAAGCACCCTTCAATGGTTTTTATTACCGAACAGAAATTATTATAATTTTGAACGGTCGATGCCAGTGTAGATAGCCGCCAATAATAACAAGCTTTCGTTGCCTCGTTGGTACTTGGTAGGGATGCAACAACCTGAAAAATTCAAGGAGAAATTCGACGTTTCGAGCGAAGGCCCTCGTTTACTATAATTAAACTTCCCGACGAATTAAGGGCCTTCGCTCGAAACGTCGAATTTCTCCTTGTCATTAATAGTTGACTTAGTTGCTGTTGCATTACTTGCATAGGCTGCCAACGAAAGCTTGTTAGAAATTATTATACATGCATGCATGGATTACAATTTTGTTCAGTTAACTTGGAATTGAAAAGAGCGAATCGCTTCACTAATATTGTAGAGAACTATCTATGTGACGACAAAGAATAGGTTCTATATTCCTTCTTTCCTCTTGGAAGCGCCCTGCTTGTATAGCATGCGTGCGTGCCAGTACATGGATCAGCATCGCGAAATAGTCATGAAATAAAAAGCGAAACAATGGTGTCACATTACTTCAAACATTTAATATTTGCTGTCGGCATAGCAATCCTATTCATCAGTCAATATTTGCTTGTCTCGTATTACTGACTACATATATAAGACGCTAATCAGCTTGGATATTCAAAGGCCACGCAGTTGAGTACCAAAAATGGCAGAGCCGGAGAGAACGTTTCATCCTGTGGATTATGTCGTATTTGGTTTAATGTTGTTAGTTTCTGCAGGCATTGGTATATACCATGGCTGTACTGGCGGAAGACAACGTACGACCAGTGAATATTTACTTGGTAATCGTAGTATGAAGACATTTCCCATCGCTATATCGCTACTAGCCTCGTATCTCTCCGCTATAACTTTACTCGGCGTTCCAAGCGAGATTTTTACATACGGAGCACAATATACGGTGTTGCTCTTTTCTTATTTTATCCTCACAGCTACCGCTGCTATTGTATTTGTTCCAATTTTCCATGGATTGCATTTAACCAGTGCTCACGAGGTAAGACATATTATATGATTTTTATGTATTTATTTACAGTTACAACAGTTGACCCAAGGGCAAGGGCAAGCTGCAAGGCCTTTACGCAAGACACACTTACATTAATTATATAGATTTCAAATCACGATACGTAAGTATAAACATTAAACATATATATTTGACAGTCGCTGTTTTTCATTACTGTGCCTTAGAAAATTCACCATTCTTAGTTAAACATAAAGAATTTGGTTTAGTCTAAAACATACAATTGGTGCGTTTCAAATATGTGCGAAATGTGGCCCGTGTTAAAGGCTGGTTTCCATTTAGTTGCAATTCTTGTGGATGTCATGTTCCACAGTGAGGAATAGTCTGGATTCTTCTTTTATTGGCGTAATATTGCCATAATACGCCATTATCTAACCCACTTGCTGTATTTTTTTAATTAATCCTTGACACTCGATGACCGTTACGAATATAACAGGGAACTAGGCTTTGAGGGAATGCGTTCGTGCATGATAATCACTAAATAATCTCCCAAAATCTAAACTGTTGCCCGCCTCAGGTAAAATGTACATGCCATCATGTTGACATGACATCATGTTGACATTCCATATGTTCCAAATTTCGTAACAAAGCGCGAGATGATGTGGAACTGCATGTGTTGATCGAATAAATTATGTCAGTAGCTATTTCTATTGCGAGTTTTGGTAGCGTTTTCAACATCTCGAATTGCAGTCTCGCATTTTTTAATTGCACTTAAATCCTTGCTTATTAGCTACCTATAACCGTTGTCAGACAGTCTCTCCTTTTTTATAGTCTTTCAATGTATTGAGTCAGTATGTTTCATGCAGCAATCAATCGTGAATCACATTCTCCGTTTGTGAATTATAGTGAAAATTTGTTACCCTTCCGCGTTAAATGCCACAGATTAGTTAAGATTATACAATATATAATTTATTCAAAAAACAAACGTAATGTTTACATAAACTCATTAAAAACAAGCTGCAAAATATAATTATATACATACAGGATTTAGGACTTCGAAACACGCTATTTCGAGGGAAGCGGAGGTGAAGAGCTAGTATAGTGCTATATCAAATTCTGCAGGATTTAAAATCGAAACCGCAACTATTTGTGATCATGCAATGAGCACATGCAGAGCTGCGTTCACCGTGCACGATGCACAAACCGATATTGAACGATTACTGCATTATACAATGAGTTCAATCACAGTGGCCGTGCACAAATTAAAATAAACTCGGACAAAGGCAATTACATGTAGCATAACATCGATGAGTTTTGTTCAGTTTCCAGACCATCATATCTTGAAAGACTACTATGGATTGTGCATGTATACTTGCATGCTTGTCTGAATCTGGAATATTAAGTTGTATAACTATTGGAAAGTAAATGTATAGAATTAAGAAACGTAAGTCAAAATAAATTTTAGCGAGCTCAATCAAATGTATGCGTCATAGGGTGTGCATGTAAACTGTCGAGACTGTGGGATTAGCGGCACGTTAATTAATAATTTCGAGGGCGTTGTGATATCACGCATATGGCGGATTTTCTGGAATATGGCGGAATTTCCAGGAAAATGCCGACCTGGCTGTTTTTGACAATGGACTCGGACAACACGGCGTCAAACTGCTCCAAATGTAAAAATAATATTTTTATATAGTGATATCAAAATACAGTATACTTATACTTACTAATAACTCTATCTAGCGGAGCAAGAAACGTAGATATTCTTTGAACTCTTTTTATGGATTAATAAGGCCTATATTTGAGATATCTGTGCTTGAATCATACCTGAGGTTGAACCAATTGACCAAACCGCCTAGACCCTATTATTGATATTACTTGTGAGTGGCAGTGTACCTCTATTTCCTTGTTCTGTAATATTGTAAATAGCGTTTACTAAATCAGCTTTAGTTGTTCAGCTATCGTGTTAAACAAAATATTTATGTACTTTATGCATGTAGTATGTATGCATGTACACTTGTGGGCTTTATATTTTATTTTGTTATTTTATTTTATCAGCTTTATCGGACACAATATAATAATAATAATACTGGGTTTTCATAGTATACATGGAATAAGATATAACTTAGTTGTCATGTTTTTACATAGGTACTACTACTAGTCTATTAAAATGTTATTAAAACTATATCTATATTTACATCTAGTAAGAACATTATATATTATTATTGTATTTATCAATAGCATAGACTAGTGGACTGTTCTTAAAACGATCAGTTCTACTTTAAAAGTTATAAAATTTGTTTCTATTGGATCTAGTTTCCCTATTTCTAATGTTTCCCACTTTCACAGGTAATAAGTAGTGTAATTTATGTGACGGGGAGGACATATTTTTAATTAAGTTACTGCAATGTATGTCCCGTCTCTGATTAAATGGAAGTAGTTTAGACGAAGCAAGAGCATCTTCATAACTTAGGTCAGGAGTGATAATCCTTAGAGCACGTTTTTGGATTCTTTCAATATCTTGACTTTGTGATAACGTTAGGCCTCCATGCCATAATACGTTACCGTATTCCAAAACCGATCGAATCACTGAACAATAAAACTTTAATAGATCTTTTACTGGTGCCCCATATTTCTCCTGGCCTTTTTAATAATAAAAAAGGTATTTATAGTATGCCATTTGAGATCTGATTGAAGCCAAATGCCTAATAGCTTACAGTGGGATTGTACTCTTTCAATAGGAATGTTGTCTATCGTAATCACTGGTATTTCAGATTTCATAATTAGAAGGTCGATTACTATTTCTTTAGTTTCTTTTTCAAGTTCAACCTCATGTTTTCCTCTCTTGAAAATTTTGAAATTCTTTCAGCATTTGCTTGGATGTTGTTCACTGGGTGGGTTTCAGGGTTATTTATATTAAGAATCTCTGATAGGGTAGTATCGTCCATAAAAATTGAAACATGTTCTTTTCCTGAATTTTTGTCAGTATTAATTTTGGTAATAAATGCTATCGGGCCGATTTTACTTCTTTGAGGTACCCCTGCGTTGATATTTTTAAAACATAATGTCGATCCATCTATGTTTACCCTCTGTAACCGGTCGGATAGGTACGACGCTAACCATGGTAGTAAAGCGGGACGAACTCCAACAGATTTAAAGTCATTCAGCAAGATATTATGATCTACATAGGCGTACCGGACGGGGGGGCGGGTGGGGGCGGTAGCCCCTCCCAGTTTTTTGGGCAGTCGGGCAATATTCGATCAACAGTCGGGCAATTTTGGTTTGTGATAAAAAAAATGGCACAAATTCTGTCAATTTTATCTATAATGAATTCAATTTTTTGGCAAATTTTGTGATTTTTCGAAAATTTTTGTTATGTGCCGAAAAATATTGGTTGTCCGAAAAATTTTTTTGACCCCTAAAATGGTACACTGACCGAAATTTTTTTGGCGACGGGGGG
>CACRXK020013408.1:0-12891 GCA_902702795.2 Paramuricea clavata
GAGCTTTCAGATTCTCGAAGAAAGATAAACCATTTTTCGCCCAACAGATTTTATATCCATTTGCTTCTTTAAATAACTTCGCTTCACGCAAAAGAGTTTGCAACCGAGGACTTAAGTGGTCATAAAGTTGTAGCCCTTCCAATGATAATTGTTCATGGAAGCCAACATCACTAGGAGAGATCTTAAATACATTCTTTCGCGCAGCCATAACCTTTTCCTTTGAAATTCGCCTGGTAAATTTACAAATGATTGGATTAGGTTTGTTCGGGAAATTTCTTCTCGTTGGTACCCGGTGGGCAATATAAATATCATAGGGAGAAATATCTTTTACACCTAGAGCTGTAAATAGATCTAGACGTAGGCAAATCTCAACTGTTTCGTCAGCTCTTTCATGCTCGCTGACTACAGGCATACCAACTATTTTCACATTGTAATTGAAGCTATAGTCTTCTATCGCCGCTATAGCATTTGAAATTTCTGTATACTTCTTCGATACTTCTTTTATTTCAGCTTTTATCTGGTCAAGTTCCTTCAGGACTTGATCATACTGATTACTGAGGAATTCAACGGATTTCTTTTTCTCAGACGACAAAAGTTCTTCTTGCTCGCCTGATCGGCCATTAGCACTGCTCGCTTCTTTCGTCGACAAGACATTTTGACTTAAATTATCCACTTTTCCCACCTTCATTCTCTTCCTTTAAACGTTTAATATCTGCATTTTTAGACATTGCTAATAGTAATATAAAGTTATATAAAGCAAAAAAGCTGTGAGTTAAAAAAAGTACGTCCGCTCAGTACGTCCGCTCGCTGATGCTTTCCTTTCTCCGGGTGCAAATAGCCAGGCGGGAATTAGTACCCTCGCTCGGCGCTTCGCGCCGTCGGCTCGGGGATTAATATATTACAATTAAGCATTATATAGGCACTACAGCCATTAGAGCAAACGTAATATATGCATGATTATCTTCGACTTTAATTTCGTCCCCAGCTGATCAAATACTTCATTGAATGATGGTGGAAAACCCAGAAAAGCTCACCCAACTATGATTTCTATTTTATTGAGGCACCGTAGGCGTACTGAGAAAAAAAGAGAACTAAAGTTACAAACAAGTATCATTTCCGCGAGTAAGAAATTACTGAAGTTTCAAACATGCAATAACATGCCTTATTTTTCACCCTGCTCAGTTTCCTTTGTTCTTATCGGGGAATATATTCAATATTCCCCTCTAATCAATTTCCGTTTAATAATCCCCTCTAATATTACCTGCAATGTATTTGCGGCACAAAAAATGAGAAAATACAACATAACGAAGGCAATATGGCATTAAGAATTCTTTCTATTCTGACTCATTAACGCTACCTTGCAATGTGAAAAATAAGTACGTTATTTTGAGGCACCTCGGGGATATGTGTATTTACCTCGGCGCTGCGCGCCTCGGTGAATAAATCACATATCCCCTCGTTGCCTCAAAATAACCTACACTTATTATCATTAACAGCATTGCTGCAAAAAAAATCGTGGATGGAATTACCTTGTACCCGGAGGAAATGGCGCATTAAGACCGCGTTAATCTACGGCCACCCCCCGTTAATTCCCCGCCCTGTTCTGCACGCAATGACTGAAAATTGCAATTTTCGCAAGGCTATATTATCCGCAATTTACAACATTTCGCAACGAAACTTTGGAATATATATTACTAATTTTGTGATGCTCTTTCAAGCTGTGATGAAATTTTTCTCTAGACCAAAATTTAGTCTATAATGCAAATGGTCCATTTTCAGCTTGGGCATGCCGCATGCCGGAAAACGTCGCCTACTCTGATAAGGATACTTAAATCTGTCAAAGCCCATATTATGGACAACTCAAGTACGCTTCAACACACAATCAGTAAACTGATTTCGCAGACGTCACATGTGCATGATTCTTGGTTCACTAAATAAAACACAATCAAGCGCATCAACCAGTAATTTAATTAATCAATTGGTGAGAATCCGAAGCTGCAATATGTCATGCATGGACAATGTCAATGATTCATTTTTACACTGATACAGTTGTAGAGAAATACACGCAAAAAGGTCAGGAAATATTAAAATATTATTATTAATAAACGAATGCTGAGTAGACAGAGTATAGCGACGCAATGTTTCGAAATCACCAAATTGCTCAAGCAAAAATTCAAAAGTATGTTCGCAAGGTTTCGTTACAAAATATCTTAATTTACAATATAATTAATAATTATACGAGCATATAATTGAAAATCAATTCTTCGGAGCAACATATAGACACGCAAATTGTGTTTTAAAATCGGAAAATTACTGAAACAAATTCAATAGTAGCTAGGCTATATTCTTAAATTTTGGTTGGCAAACATCCAAACATATTTACCTAACATATTTATTTACAGTATAATTAATAATGTATATACAAAGAATCAAGTGGTATTTCCAAAGAAACATTTGGGCTTTACATACGGCCGCAGCCTAAAAAAGTTGCGAACAGCTAATGCGTTTATACGGTATTGTTGAAAATTTCACTTGTTGAAAATTACTCGGATACGTGTTAGTCGCAAGCATTCGTATAAACGACTCAAAACTCAACAAACTACGTATCGCTGTCGCATCGCAATCATTGAAACACCCTTGATCAATATATAGGGTAGAGCCGTTCATGCAGTTAACAGTAATTCGCGGCCTAAATAAGTCGCGAAGATCGCTGTATAAACGCGGCTAATTCATTCATTATTTAAGTTTACAGTAACAACACAGAGTATCCTTGATCTATCAGCAACCTACTTTTTATTATACAATATTGAATAGTGAGACAGCTTTTAACGATATTATTTGCCTAAACATTTTAACGATCGGTTTAATTAATTCTAGCGACTCGAGAGACAAAAATGTTTGATCAAACGTTCGTTTCACAACCGCAAAACATTGAGGTTATTTGGCGCGAAAAATCAAAACAGTTACTGTTCGAAATACCGAGTTTTCACATTTCAGAGGTTTTCAAAGACTTAAGAAGTACTTTTAAGTACTATTCACTGCTGTTCAAGTGTCTTATTGGAGTTTTTAACTACAACGTATGTTAGTATCTTTGACACCTCTTCAAAGTGGACGCCACTAGCTATCGAATATCACGTTTCCAAACAGACATCCAACGCTTAAACTCGAGTATTTTAACTCTTTAGTTATGTTACTTTACTTTACTTTACTTTACTTTACTTTACTTTACTTTACTTTACTTTACTTTACTTTACCTTTTCTTTACTCTTTCTTTACGTTAAGAACCGTTTGGTTCTTCATGCACTACGAAAATGTTTTAATATAAACTTATGGCGTCCATATTAATCGCCCAAACCCTTCTAAAAACACAAAAAAACCTCGCGTGTTCTGTTATCACATGACCGGAAATAAATGTTACCGCAAATGAATGTCACCGGAAGACACGGTAGCCACACCGGCCCCTAAATCGATTGTAACACGACAAAGTATTTACATTAATATCAAGCTACCGATTTATATTTATGAACTTATCTGTCTATTACGTCCACTGAACTAGTCTTCTCTGGAGTTTCTGAATCATACTCTTTCCGCCGTTTGCTCTGGAATAACTTCTCCGTCCATTTCCAGCACGCACAATTTAGTTACAGGTCGCGTCAATACCGTGGTACTTGTATTACATTCCTCATTTCGTTTTCGTTTCGCTAGCTCTTGTCGCTACGGTTGAACTTGTTCTCACCTTCACTGTTCGAACGTATCCATCTTTACTTAATTCCGCCTTTTCAACCACTGCCAACGGCCACTGTCCGCGTGGATATGCTTCGTCAGCAAGTAAAACTACGTCGTCAGCTTTCAGATTTTCCTTTGGGGAATTCCATTTTCTTCTTTCCATTAATGTCGGCAGATACTCCTTCGTCCACCGTCGCCAAAATAGGTTTGCAAGATATTGTCTCCTGTCTCCATGCACGCTTACTGTGCAAATCCTCCTTGCAAAATACACCAGGGGGTAAACTTGGATTTGGTCGCAAATGCAGCAGATGGTTTGGCGTCAGTGGTTCCAAATCCGAAGGGCTATCGCTATTTCTTGGTAGAGGACGAGAGTTCAAAATGTTCATCGCCTCCACTATCACAGTAAGTAGCACTTCATCTGTAACTAGTTGTTCTCTGAGGACTGCCAGTAGTATCTGTCTCACTGATCTGATCATTCTTTCCCATACTCCGCCCTACTCTGTTGGCGGGTTCAAGATCCACCGAATACTTCTTCGTAAGCAAAACATGCTGATTCTCTCATCGTTCCATTGTTAGATCTATGCATTCCGACAATTCCTTATTAGCGCTAACGAAATTTGTTCCACGATCACACCTTATTTCCTCCGGACACCCACGAATACTTATGAATCTTCTCAGCGCGTTTAACATGGAATCAGAATCTAGTGAGTGTGCTATTTCAATATGAACAGCACGGGTTGTGAAACAAGTAAAGATACACCCATATCTCTTCACCGTCGACCGTCTTTGTTTGACTTGGAGTGGGCCAAAATAGTCAACGCCTACACAGGTAAATGGCGGTTTGTTCGGCGTAAGTCTAGTTTCTGGTAAATTTGCCATAAACTGTTCACTTAGTTTTGCCCTGCTTCGCTGGCAATTCACGCATGACTTAATAACTCGTTTCACCGCTGCTCTCCCTTTAATAATCCAAAATTTCTTTCTGATCGAAGATAGCACCGATTCTTGTCCCATATGACCTACTTCGGAATGATGCTGGCGAATAACCATCTCGGTTACTCGATGATTGGAAGGTAAAATAATAGGATGCTTCGACTCGTTATCTATACAAGCGTCGGTCAGTCTTCCTCCGACTCTTAGAAGACCTTCTTCCACGAATGGATTTAACTGGCGAAAGGCTGATCCTTTCTTCTTTGGTAATTTCTTTGATTTTTTCTGGTTCCCTTGGGATGTAACAGTTTTCAGTTCATCTGGAAACTCTACTATTTGCACTCGTTGCAGGATTACTTTCTCTGCTTCATTCAGCTCATCCAAGGGTAATTGTCTTGGCAATGTTTCTTCTTCATTTTTGTGTGATTCCCTTTCTGCTGTGACGATTTTCTTTAGCTGTAGCTTCGCCCGAAGGTGTTCACTCAAACGCATCAACCAGGCTACCGCACGCCTCAACTTCCACCAACAAGAAAAGTATGAAATCAGCCTTTCCAAGGCATGAATACTGGTGGTGGCTGTGTAAATCCGAGCTTCTTTCCTAACTTCTGGATCGTTTTCTTTCATAGTTGGTATCTCTCTCGTCTGCGGCCATTGGTCTTCGTTCTTCCATAAAAATTCAGGACCTTGCAGCCAACGATTGTTCTTTATCAAATTGTCCAACTTAGGACCCTTTGATCCATCGTCAGCTGGATTTTCTTCTCTATTAAGGTTACAGAACACCTTTGAGTGTTAATTTTGCCTAATTTTTTTTATTGGTTTCCATGAAAGCATTAGACTAGTTCTACTATCTGACCAAGTTTGGACGAAACATGTTGAAAACTCGCAAAGTTATTAATAAAAATAATTTTGCTGCAATAAGAAAAATGACATTGAAAATGTAATATTCAAATTCAATTTTCTCGCGAAGAAATTTACGGCAATTATTGATTTTTAAACGAGTTGTGCTCGTGCGGGTTTTAACGAATTTTTCTCAAATTTTCACAGGACACAGCTGAAGACGCTTCAGATTTTCCTGAATAATTCTTACATTATTTTATTGTTTGTCAATTTTACAACTTTATCATATTTTGCATGCACTGTCTAACATTTGGTGAAAATTTGATGAAAATCGGACTGATTTTGAGCGCGCAGTAGCGATTTTCTTCAAAACGCCAAAAAGGGTGTCCTGTAACCTTAACATATCTCCATACACTAACTTCCGACCCGTTGTGGATAATGGTGAGACGGTTCGACTCAAACACATGAAACCTCTTGCTCTTATTGTTGATGCACTTTAAAACTGAGGTAGAGTCAACCTCGTACCCAGGGCTTCTGCGCTTATTGCTCTCAGAAGCCCTGGGATAATCCAACTCAGAACGTGATTTGATTGGTCAATGCGAATACAATGAAAGTACCGGAAGTTATTCATTAACCGGGTGATATTTTGGCAACATGTCTGCTATCACAAGGAGTGTATACAAAAGTTAAATGCTGGTTTTTACATGAAAATACTTTTTTGAACCAAATTCTGGGCTACTTTGAAAAGAGCAAAAGAAGAAATGGACTATTTGTATTTGTAAATAAGCAAGAATGGCGAACAGAGTAAAAAAATTAACATAATAAAGCGAATTTCTCGTTCGAAAATTGAAATTTCAGGTATAAATCTACAACTTCAACCACGATATTCAATGTAAATATTACATAATAAAGTTTTTAATACCTTTTTTACCTTTATTTGATAAATTGTGTGTTCTATATTTATTGCATTTTGTATTGGAATAGGATAAATTATGAATTATACACAAACATTTAAATTTACAAATTATTCCCAATTTGAGGATGCTGGGTGCACTGGCTCAGAGTTTGTATTAGTGCCTATTTATTATTGAGTTATTAGTGCCTCTAAGTCTCTAATGTACAAACATTGTAATCTGTTACTTAATACCATAAAGAAACTGTTGATAGCACATATATTAAATGACTATTAATCAAAATGAACTAAATTTTCGACCATTATATAGCATATTTCCCCCAATATTGAGGGATTAATTTCTCATATTTATTTTTATAATAAGCCAATATTGCCCAACTGTGAAGTAAATATTGCCCGACTGGCCTAGTCTGCCCAACAATTGAGCCCAGCCCTGTATGCGTATGACCAGGCCTACAGGTGGACCCCCAACCCGATTGGTCACAATTTTTCTTTCTCCAAAATTTCCTCTCCCCATGTACAAGGATTGACAATTTGATTAGATTTGAAAAAAAAAACACCTAATACATTTACTATTATCAGAAACAATTTTCCCCCCTCCCCCTCTGAACGGCAGAAATTTCCTCCGTGGGGAGAGTGTGGATATTTTCTGGAACGACCTATTTGAGAAATGCTTTTGCACAAATTTTAAATTTTCTTATGTTCTTGTATGTCGGAACACTGTTCTAAGTTGCAACTAAAATTCAGAGGTCTAAAAGGCTCAAGTCGATTCCAGTGGTGTAACCAGAGGGGGTGGGGGGTCAAAATATTTTAAATGTTCTGAACTTGTTTGTAATTAATTAGAGTTGAACATGTTTTAACTGCAAGGTTATTTCAAATCACCAAAACACATTAAAATAGCCCCCCAAAATGGCACTTTATTAACTAGAATTTAAAAAGTTTACATTGTACTATATTATACATGGATAGCTTGGGAGTCCAAATATATTTTTACATACTAACGAACTTTATTCAAACTAGTTTATTTCAGTCCCCCTTGAAGGCCTTAATTAGAAATTCTGGCTACATCACTGCTCAATTCCATTGCCAATGATGGTGTTAGCATGATTAGACGGAGTAGGTCAACAAACTAGTGTGTATTATGACATAATCCATTGAACACCAATGATCTATCCTAACATATAAAACCATCTGGTGCAGTGGTGGATCCAGCAAAGTTTTTTTGGGGGGTGCTAACCAATGGCGAAACGAGCGCCGAAGGCACGTGATTTCTAGGGTGGTCTGGGGGTATACTACCACGGAAAATTTTTTAAATTTTGAAATGGCATTTCCAGCATTATGAGAAAACATTCTGGAAAATTTTTAGATTCTCAAAACATTTAAAAATTCAGAATATTTAATATTGGCTATTCCACTATTGTCAACTTAGTGATACGCAACTGAATTCCTTAACATAAGTTGGTTAGAATTAGGATAAACATCATTTTTGCACCCCCCCATGCACCCCTGTTGACCAGAGCCTGGGGGGGGGGTGCACACCAGAGTAAAATAAAAAGTAAGACACAATGTATAACTTAATAGGTAAGGTTAATGGCCAGAACTAAATGATAAACAATATTTTATAATAAACCCAAATTAGTTCAGCACCATTGGTTCTTATAACACTGTTCATTCCAATGCTAGAACATCAGCAATTAACAAAAGTTGGAGTTTCATCCGATGACATGTATGCTTCTAACCATGCTGTTCATGCAGCTATCTGACAGTTTTTAATTTTCAACATTGATTCCCAAAGCCATTATTCTCAAGATTTGCCAAAAAGGTTTTCCAAATATTAAAGTACAGAATTATATTACATCACTCATCACTGTTCATTTTACATTCTTCAAGTAGATGCATGTTTACAGTACAGTATATCTTGTGCATTTATAATTAAATCTTGCAATATCTTGTTCAAAACCCTCAAATCCAAGATAATCGGCAGCCAGCTATGTTATCAGTAAGATTTCTAGTCTGTTAATTTTGAAATGACCAAGGTTGCACTCGAATATAAATATTTATACTTTAATTATTGAATAGCAGGGGCTATCGCTGACAAGGTATGCTGTTGTCGCGATATAAGATGTTCTTTTGCTCGCCAAAGGGCTAATTTTACGCATAATTGTATCTCTAAATTGATCATTCCTGACTTTAAATTCCAAAAGCCACGCGAGAAGCAGTTTAATACGTCTTTACAAGTCCAAATATATCATAAATTGCAACAAATAATGCACTCTCACTCTTTGCGTAAAAATATGCCCAGTCAGCGTTTTTAGCTGGAGCTACTGTTTACTTCCGCTTCCGGGGGTACCACTGTTCTATGGTGTTCCGGTTTGGATTATCCCAGGGATTCTGAGAGCAATAAGCGCAGAAGCCCTGGGTACGAGGTTGTACAACACGCTGCAAACAAAATGTAAAACACGCTGTAAACAATATATACAACACGCTGCAAACAAAATGTAAAACATGCTGCAAACAAAATATAGAACACGCTGCAAACAAAATGTAAAACACGCTGCAAACAATATATACAACACGCTGCAAACAAAATGTAAAAGATGCTGCAAACAAAATATAGAACACGCTGCAAACAAAATGTAAAACACGCTGCAAACAAAATATAGAATATAATGGAAACTTTATTGAAATTATATACGTATATATACAATTATAAATCTCACTAATTTAAATAATTTATAATTGGCTACTTGAACCTACTTAATATTTATATATTAATAATGAGTATCCTTAAATGTTCAGTAATCCGCCCGGATTTGACCAGTCCTTATCTCTGCAACAAAATATATAATATGTTGTCCTAATCGCGATAGACATAATTTTCCTGATAGCAAAATGTTGGTGTCTTTTATCAAGACCTAGATCATTTAACATATCTAAAAAGGAATGACATTCTTTTGAGAAGACGCCTAAAGAACTAATTGACAAATTTTACGGACTTAAATTGTTTCTTTTGCTGTGTAATGAGATCTTCGTATCTTCTTCTTTTCCGATCAACATTTGTTTGTAGATTAGACTCATAACCAACAGAAAGTTCAAGGATATAGAGACAATCCAAGTTGATAGATAGAAGTAGGTCTGGGCGGAATGTGTCACCAGTTACAATTGATGGGCTTTTATAACCAGGAAGATCGACGAAAAGATTGGAGTTGTTTACAGGTTGTAGCGTTTGTGCTATGAAGTTCAGAACAGAATCATGTCTCCATGTAAATCGTGGGAGGTACGTTTGACATCCAGCAACTACGTGTAAAAGGGTTTCAGGGTTTAAGCAGAAGGAGCAATCAGAGTTGGACAATATTCCCCATTTAGTAAGGTTTTTACGGGTTGGAAGTGAGTTATTGATGTAACGAATGGTGAAGTTATAGATATTCTTTGGGAGGTTTGATTGGGATTTAGACCATATGCCGTTTAATTTCGACAGTGAAAACTTAATGACATTTGAGAAGAAGGAGCCTTGCAAAATCAGATGATTCTGCAGTTTGTCTTCTTGTCCGGAGGTAAAAGTTTTAAGGACTTCCTTTGTCGAGGTGTAAACGTCGTACTGAATGTTTTTGCTTTCAGATGTTGTTTTCCAGAGGTCTTTTATGGAATGATTTGGAGAGGTCTTTAAGGCGTTACGAGCAACTGTTTGGCACTGAGCAAACTTGTTACTGGTAAGGTAGACGTTAGATAGAGTTCCTGATATAGGTATTTCAAGCCATTTACGTACGTACTTGTTCACCACAGAATCCATAATAATAATAATAATAATAATAATATCCATAATAATAATAATAATAATAATAATAATAATAATATTTATTCAGGAAGCTCCACTCACCGAAGTGTTTTTCAGGGAGGTCCTGTAATATATATCTATATTATATATGGTAAACTATACTCAGGGCCGTAGCTAGCATTTATAGTTGGGGGGTAGGCCAAAAATTTCCGAATGACGAAAAAAATTTCCGAATATTTCATGGCATACGAAGCCACGAAGGCGTTTGTTATCTGGAAAATGAAGACGCATTTACAAACAAAAATACCCATATTTTACGCACAGACATATTACAGAAGCATGCAGTGCCGTAGGAAGCTCTTTTTGATTGGGAGGCAAAGATCGAGGGCCGATCGAAGGCCAGAGGAAAGTTTTAAATTTAGAGTCTCTGAAATGCCATTTCCCGGACTTTGGGGGAAGTTTTGACAGAATTCTGATAGTCAGAAAACAGCGTTTTAGTATGTCGAAATTTACAATTTGCTTGCAATTTAGTAGTACTAAATGGGCGAAGGCGCACTTAATTAACTATATATTGGAGAAGTTGCAGGAAAGTATGGGTAATACGATACTTTGCAGTTTGCCATGGATAATGTGGCCGCTTAAAGTTAATCAATTGTCAGTATTTTAAAGGTATATTATTTAAATGATAAAGGTCTGCATGATTTTGAAAAAAGAATTATTAACGAATTATTGGGAGGGCTGCATCACCCCCCAGCCCGTTGCTACGACCCTGAGAAGTAATTAAACTAACCTGAAGTTCAGGCCCTAATTTGAAATAGGGCCTGACACAAAACCTGTCTAGACCGTGGGACGCCCACATGTTATTTTTAGAGACACATGCAATATGATTGACAAGTGTTGTAGATTTCGTTACACAAAAAAATTATATTCTCATGAACATGTCCGCAGAGCATTTTGCTTTTTAATTAAACTTAAAAATTCAAGGTACTTTTATACAATTAAGAGTCAGTTGCTCTATTTAACCGAACAGGCGAACAGCAAACAAAGATTTAATTAGTCAGTTCTGTGCACGGCTTGACTGCCAAGCTTTCTCAAGGTCTCAACTTGCTGGACGCGGACAGGGCCTTTTTTAACATACAAGCTGGGGGGGCAAATGCCCCCCCAGTCCCCCCTTGTGCCCCCCCACGAAATCACATTTTTCCCCCCCAGGAAAAGTCTCTTTTCCCTAAAATTATACAAACAAACCAGCGAAGATTAACAAATACATAAACGGAAAGTAAGTTTTAGGCTTTATACTTTGTCCTTGTTTAACAAAATCGATTTAAATAGTTTCTTTTTTCTACCACTAAGTAATGATAAATTATTGTTAATAATTTTTTTATTTTTTGGATGCTCAGAATGCAGGAAATAGCATTTCCGAGTTTCAAATTTCAAAAATTTTCTGGGGATTATCCCTCTAATAAGTAATGAGAAATTACAGTTAATATTCTTTTTTACTTTTTGTGCATTTTTTCCATCTTTTATTTGAAATACAAGTATAGTTAGCATAAATTTTAGAGCAAATTTGAATGCTCAGAATGCAGGAAATGGCATTTCCGTGCTTCAAATTTCAAAAATGTTCTGGGGGAGTACACCCCCACACACCTGATCATTGCTATCCTCCTCTAATAAGTAATAATAAATGATGGATTTTTTTTTACTTTTTGTGCGTTTTTTCCTTTATTTATTTCAAATACAAGTACAGTTAGCATAAATTTTGGAGCAAATTTGGATGCTCATAATGCAGGAAATGACATTTCCGGGATTCAAATTTCAAAAATTTTCTGCGGGAGTACTCCGCCAGACCCCCCCCCCCATTCATGCGTGGTATGTTGGCCACACACGTGGCCTTCAGCCAAGCCATTGCTATCCCCCTCTAATATATTATCTCACAGAAAGGTCCCTTTTTAAAAAATGCCCCCCCACGGAAAAATCCTTAAAAAAGGCCCTGGACGCGGATATACTCTAACGACTAACGGGCTAATAACAGCAACAATTAAATTCTCAATCATACCACGAAGAAGGCGATGTAGCTCAGAAAACAACGCCGGTAGGACCTGATATTAAAAATAAGACTTTTGCCGACGACGCAAGTTGGCAGAACATCTTGGCTGTCAACAACAAGCTTTCGAATACAGGACTAGTTTGGCTGTTCTTTCAGCGTCGTGTGTGTCCAAAATTCGTCAAAGATTTTGATGAAGCCCTTTCAAAATACTGTTTGTTTGATTTATTTTCTTCCATAAAGCATAAAAGAAAAGAAATTCGAAGAAATCGATAATTGAATTTGTTACGTGCGTTTGACCTTTATATTAATTCTCGCCTTGACCGAGCTATTTTTAAAACTGTTGTTTATGTGAACTTGCAACCAATCAAAATCCTTCATGATGCTGATCAACCAATCAGATTTCCCGTCCACCAGGTGGACGGGAATCCCACACTTTAGATAGGTTTTGTGTCAGGCCCTATTCTGTGATAGGGCCTGAACTTCAGGTTATAATTAAACCGACGATTTGTTAAATGTTATCCATGTAAATGCCATGATTTCGTAAATCAGTTTATACTGACAATACAATTATATTATATATATTTCATCTATTTAACAACTAAAATTTTGTTATTCTATTATTGCCGTAATTTTCCGAATGGCCAACCTGATTTTCCGATTATGTTACTT